>APFE030538722.1:3223-44605 GCA_000404065.3 Pinus taeda | reverse complement strand
CCCTCCTGCCAGTAACCCCACTCGCCATCCGATTCCAAACAATGCATTCCAATCCACCCATTTTAAATTTCAAAGCAATCTGAACCGCCCTCTGATTTCAGCCCAGATAACCATCCTAATGACAGAGGAAATTAACCAGGTGCCTCCTATCTCCTGCATTGACCCCAATTCATCCCACAGCAGTGAGCGTTCTTCTGCCCAAACTGCCATGGCCGCCAAGAGGGAAGCTGAACCAGTGATTCAGGTCGATTCGCCTTCCCTAATTCCTCCCCTAAGTGACTGTATCAACCTGATTTTGGATCCCGACGCTGGCACCACCGATAGAACCCAGGAGGGCAACATGTTGAATGAAAAAGAAGGGCTCAGCCACGACGACGCGTGTCAGCAGGCCGAGGAGACACAGGGGGAAGAGGAAAAATGAACAGGTGGTTCCTGAGTTTGCTCTTTTTGGTTTTTGGGATGCTGCTTCGGAAGCATGGCCCAGTTTTGAGCTCCTACTTGCCGCGGCGTATGTTTGTGTCTTGGTCCAGGGTTCCTAGCTCTGGTCATATGCTTAGCTTCAGTACTCTCTCTCTCTCAGTATCTCTGTAACGCCAATTGATTTGGTTGTTTGTTCTCTTAAACTGGCTGTTAGTTTTGGTGAGATTCCCCAGCTCTTCTGTAATGGGGAAATTTTGTAAAATATTCGAAGTGCAGGCTCCTGCAGCTGCCCCCTCTTGTAATTTTATCATGTTTACCAGTTAATAGAAATAGCATAGCTTTTACCAAGAAAAAAAAAATTATTGTGTAATGTATGGTTAAATCTTAATAGAGGACTATATATATATATATATATTATATGCTCCAAATTATTGATAAAATTATAATAATAAATCATAAAAATAAATGTTAAATATTAATAGAGTTAATTAATTAAAAAGGGGATCCAATATAAGTTATAATGCTAATATTTAAACAAATTAATATAAACAAATGTATATGTTAAAAAAAAATTATATAACATTATAATGTTTTAATGATACATGTATATACAAATGTAATGGTCATATTAAAATAATAATTAATAAATACCATATGGTTTAAAACGTAAAGGGGTATTCATTCACGACTGGAAAGAAGACCAGGAAGGGATACGTAAGCACGGGCGTGTTCTCAGCAGGGTGAGCGGTGGCTGCAGATGGAAGGGCGGCCACCGCCAAGCTAGAGCATAAAAACCACGGGACATGGAATTCAGAGGGGCACACAAAAACCAGAGGGAAGAATTCGAAAGGAGAAAGGAATCAGCCATAGGAAGAGCTTGAGAGTTCTGAGGTTCTGAGCACGGAGGAACACTCTACTTCTGTTAAGAAGCTTACTCGATTGAGCAGCCAGGCTCTGCTCAGTCTGGCTAGGTGGATTCGGTCTCTCGGTAACTGTAGCAGCGTAGCCGGAGGCATATTCAACTGCAGGAGTACAGGTAGGTACCTCAATAGTCCCGTTAATTGATTTTGTCAGGTTTCTGTTGAAAATGTTACAGGTTCATGCTTTAAATACCTCACTGTTTCTGTACATCTGTTCACGGCTCTTACATATGGTATCAGAAGGGTGTTCAAACCCTTTCGACCTCATAGACCCTATGCTCGTGTAATTTTTGTGGTTGAATTCTACTGCATGAAAACTTTATCAAATAAGAAATTTACGGTTACATTCTGTGGTTGAATTCTGCTGCGTGAAAACTTTATCAGATAAGAAATTTACAGTTACATTTCTGCGGTTTGAATCTAAGACCTCATGTTTACAAGCGCTGCGTGTTACCACTATACCACAGGACCGTCGTTGAATTCTATGTATTCACGGTTTGGCTTGTTGGTATGCACCTAAAATAGGTGGAGGATTGTTGAGGGTTTCCCTTTCATCAAAAGGCGCCGTCTAGACCATTTGATTGAGTTTTGTTGAAATTCCTGGTGACAACCTCAACATCGCCATTAGGCTTTGCTCTCTTCTCCTCACGCAATGTGGCTTGTCCACTCACGAGGAGTTGCAGTCCATTACCCACCTATCTGGGTCCCTTCCCGTCGAGAATTCTGACAGCCTTTTCTATGTGACTCAGTCGTCCTTTATTTTGGTTCTCCAGATCTTGGTTTTGGTTTATTTCTCTGATCTAGGCAGGAGGCCTGTGATCTTCTGTTGGTCTGTAATAGGTTGTATGTTCAATCCGCAGGTCCTACTCCGAGACGCAACCTTAATTATCAACAAACCCCATTCAGACATTTCATCAAACACTTTGTATGTATACTAACTTGATACATAAGGGATTAGAGTTTCGGGAAAAATATAGTGAATTGGCCGACAGGTTTAATGCCAAAAGAAGAAGCAATGCCAAATTCCGTCAATCGCCTTGACTTAAATTATGTGCTTATCAGTGTGCCTCAGATTGCAGGCACGCGTGAGCTTGCAATTCACGAAGTTCACACACGTCTAGCCAGCAAATAGGCTCTGGTTATTCAAGCTTATCTCCGCTAAAACTATCGCCATCAATGGCAATCGATCCCTGTACTTCCTATAACCGCGGGCTTTCGCGGGCTAGCTGTATCACCCCGAGCCTATTGGTTGCCGCATATTTGTGGGTTAAGGCGGTTCCAGGTTCAAAATATTTTAGAAGCCACCTAGAGACTTGAGGCCTTGTAATTTTTATCTTGCATTTATGCTTCGGAAAGAAGCACTTTCTAGTTAGAATGTTTCCACGCGCTTTTGTCCCATGCTTATCCATGTAATTCGGATGCAAGCATTGTGCCATGTCAGCAGATACAAGAAAACTCTGTTGGATTGCTTTCTCAAGTGGCACCTTGGAATCTGAACACTCAAAGAAGAGGTTACTCTTGCAAGAGCATCAAACGTTACAGGAGAACCAGCTCCTTGCGCAGAATCAGAACCGACTTCTTCGTGATCAAATAATGTAATCATCCTTACTCCAATCTCATCTTGAAGAGAATCTTCAGATACTGTTGCATCAACTAATGCCTTTAGTGCACAGAATGACATGCAAAGGTTATCAAGACAGCCTGAAAATAAGAATTCCTTTGCAATGCCAACAATTACACTTGGTTGTGTATCACATAGTTGTAATTCAAATTCGCATATTTCTTCTGGTTTGCAGCCAATCCTACTCACAATCAACTGTAGTAAAAGCAAATATTGCTGCATGCTCTCAGAATCTTCACCTTCTACTATATTCGTTTCTTGCCCTACCTTTTGGTTAGCATCTACATGAACATCTTCATTGCTTTCTGTGCATTTATCATTTGATACAGCTAGCCTATTAAATTCAGCCATGAATGCCAATCTGATCAAATTCCTGATCATTTGGTTCAAAACAAGACCATTCAAAATGCTAGATTTATCAACGAGTTAAGTACTCTTTGCAAACCACTGACATCATAGCACCTCTCAATCTGATACAAAAATTCCATTCTTCTGTGATATGAATTTACTTGACAGTTGTTGCCAGAATAGGTATAAGATGGGCCTGTTTATCAATCTTAAATCCATCATTCACTGCCCTGTCCAAATGAATAGCAAGAGTTGGTATTCTAAGAATAGGTTCTTGGATTCTAACAAGTTCATGTATGTATGAAACAGCACCATCAACGTTTCGCTTTACCATCACACGGCCCGCAACAGTCAAATCTCGATCAAACCAGGTGTGCCATAATCCACCCCCATACAGTTGAACACCTATTTCCCTGTTCCATGCTTATTCAATGATCGAAATGTGGCACTGCAGACTGATTTATTGGAGATCAGATATATTAGTAGCCATCCGCATTTTTAGTTTGGTCTGGAAACTGTCTTTATTGTTAAAATATCTTGTTATGTACTAGCCGTTTGCCATATTCATCATAAATAAATTGATCTTCTGTTTTACATTTAGAATATTTCAAAACTTAACGTGATTTGGTAACATTATAGTTGTTCCATGTCTCTCTTCTGCTGTATTGGTTGAGGTCTGACCACTCCTATAAAATTTTAGGATCATTCTGTGAAGCATATACAATGTGCAAGTCCTAGCGCTGTCTGAAGTAAACCCTGATTGCAAATTTTCATTATGTGAAACCCTCTCAACACTGCATCCTCCTCTGCATATTGACAAGAATGTTTAGGATCTATATACTTGGTAATAGTGCCTTTGGTCCTCGGTCACTCGAATTTCAAAGTAGGATACCGTAGAAACATTAAAAGAACCATTTTTTTTCTACCTTGCCTAATCAATTGCAATATATAGGCCACTGACCTACATTTTATGTACAGTTTGACTATTGATCTTAATTTACCCTTCAGTTTGACCCCCAACCTACATTTATGGTATGGTAGACTGCTGAACTGTATCTCTTCTAGATTTTAATCATGACATGTCTATGGTAAATTTCCTGGCTAAAGGTCAAACTGATATGGAACCAGAACAATCCTTCATTTATATATATTATAGGTTTAATCCATATCTAAGTAATATATTCAAAAATATAGATATGTACGCCCTTCTTTAAAGGTAATAGCTAGATTGAGGTGTGATGGGTATGTTGCCGATGTTCATTGTAACGAGGCATTTAACATTTTCATTTTGAGAATGTTATTTAGTAATAAATTATTAGATGATCTACCTTAGGAGCTAATGACCATACACTTCTGCATTATTTCATATTAGGATAGAATACCCTGCATTAGGACAAGGAGGTCGCGAGACCACCCTCCTTGACCTCGGTGCCAGTTAGATCTGCCTAGCAAATAAAAATAGCAAAAACTATACCCGTTTATGAATGTGAAGTTGCAAAAGAAAATTATATGTTAAATTCAATTGTCTACCTCAAATTTTTTATAGAATTTTATTATGTATACAGGAACCATTACAATGGTAAAGACATATGAGTGATGACGACGTGATCAGGCAGCATCGTCGTCATTAATGCCGCCACCGTCGCCATCATCATCCCCATCACCACCACCATCACCATCGTCACCACCAAGACCATTATCAACATCAATCGCCCCAGCACCAGAGTTGACCGTGATAATGAACTCATTGGAAGCTTTATTGGAGACATTAAAAGAATCAACTAAGGCTAAGACCAAAGAGGAATTTCAACCTTTAGCTACCAGTTCAGTGGAACCAAAGAATTTTGAGCCCAAAAGATCAAAAGAAGACATTTCTAGGGAGCTTCAGAAAATTAGACTCCCAGAATTCTTAGGAGGTCGAGCAGGTGAACGCGCTGAAGCATGGTTAGAAGGAATGAACAAATGCTTTAGATTAAGATAATATTCTTCTTCAGAAAAACAAAAATTGTTGTATTTCAATTAAAGGAAAGTGCCTTGATTTGGTGGGGAAATCTGGAAAAGCAGTTGCACCTTACATCGAATAATGTCCCTTGGGAACTATTTGAGGAAAGGTTCTGCGCAAAGTATTTACCTCCATACTTTCAACAATAGCGAACCAGAGCTTTTCATACATTAATTCAAGGAAATAAAACAGTGGAAGAATAGGAGATAAGGTTTATGGAGCTTGTAAAATACATTCACTACTTAGATTCTGATGAACGTCAAGCTGAACGCTTCATATTTGGGTTAAATCCTCGCATCAGAGCCTTGGTAAGCATGTGGAAACCATCATCAATAACTGAGGTGGTTGAATGTGGTTGTTATGCAGAAGAGCACCTTGGAATCAAAAAAGATATAGGGCCAGCAGAACCTTTACAATTAGGATTTCCAGGAAAGACTCCCCGAAACTTCTTCAGAGGAGGTAGCTCAAGGCCACCTTACGGTAACAGGTTTACCCCAAGAAATATAGGAACAAGAGCTCCCATGGCAATAAACACTATAGCCGCGGAATCATCAAACACCAGTCCATAGACATCTCAAGGGATTGCCAGTAGAGGAAGAAATCCGAGAGGAATCAACATGAGAGGACGAAGCTCGTTCTCTAGAAATTCATGTCCTAATTCAAGAGGATCAACCCAGCTTAATTGTTGGGGATGTGGGGGACCGCATTTTCAACGTGATTGTCCAGAAGCTTTGTCGAATATATTGCATAGGACTAGAAAGGAACCAATATCAAACAATCGAGGTAATCATAGAATTCATGCAGTAGTCAACAACAACCAAGCAGCGCATCAATCCACTGTAGTGGAATCTTCAGGTATTATCAATGGTATAAAACTTAAAATCTTTTTTGACACTGGTGCCACAGATAGATTCATTTCATCATATGCATTAAACCTAGATCACCGGATTCGCTCTAAAGGGGGCACGAATCCCGAATCCGTCGAATCCGACACGATTCGGAACGGATTCGTGTCCTTTTTGGATGACACGTCGTGTCCTTTTTTGCCACGTCGTGTCAGGTTTGTGTCACGAAAATCCGAATCGTGTCTGCATTTTTTGAAACGAGTCCTGGAAAAATCGAATCGTGTCTGGAAAAACCTCGATAATATGGTTTTGGACCCGCGTGTTTTCTGTTACCATCTGTTTAATTTTCATATATCAGAAACAAGGTTCTATGGTGACCGCCATTTAGGGTCTTAGTCCTTCCACTTAACGTCTGGAGGAATTCGTTAATTTATTACCAGGGTTAGGCTTATATCACTCTTCGGAAGCTAATTCCATTGTAAATGGCCGCCCTTGGGCCTTAATACGCCGAATTATGAAGAGTTATCAGCAGAGGGTTTCATCCCTCAGCAATCTTCTGGTTCAACATGTAGAGTTCCGAAGAGGTTTATCAGTCTCTGAAAAATCCGAGTCCCTTCAGGGTTCGAACCCCTGAGCCTTATGCATGATCTATGCTCGTTGACGGCTACTCCTTAGTTATATTCTTTTGCACTTAATTTGTTTCTTTTTTTTATATGCATGCAAATCTGTTGTTTATTTTCACTCTTTTTCAGAATGCAAGATATATTTCTTTGGGTTACAGTCAGTTTATTATTTAGAAATTCCAGAACAGGGTCCTGTCATTCTTTAGCATTCAACCGTCTTCTTTTCTTCGATTCTTGTATGGTTTAGCCAGGCAGTCATGAACACGCTCTGTCACTGTAGTCCTATTTAATTTAGGATTTTACAGAACTACTTTTAACTTTCTTAACACTGAGAATATTTGTCATTCTACCTGTTCCTAAACAGAGTTGTAACAACATTTCTATATATAGATTGTCTGTCAGACTAAACTGTAAAATTATTTCCTTGTAAGGCGAATTGACGATACAGAAATGAAATGTCTTTTTCTTTCTTTTAAAATCAATACAGATTTGTAATATCATTTTCTTTCAAGCAATCTGTCAATACAGAATTAGAATATCATTTCCTTTCAACTAACTGTCAATACATAAATTATAATATCATTTTCTTTCAAAGCTAAGTGTCAATTTTAACAGTTCCTATAAAGATGAGAGTACTGTGTTTTTTTACAATTAACACCACCAGAATTCACAATGAGATAATCCCACCTTGACAGTTGTTTCTTCCTCTGAAACCCTTACGTTGAATCAAACTCTGTAGTTAAATGTAACTGAGTTCTTCTATAAAAATATATATACTAGCTAAGAAATTTTAGAAAAACTATTTGCTTGTAGAAATCTCTTCTAACTTATAACTTATGAATTATGAATCATGATTTAAATTTTTAATAGATTTATCATTTATGTGACTAGTACCATTGACATTTATTTGAATTTTGTATGTACTATGCATGCTAATAGCTATAGATTAAGAATCAAGATCTATGTTTGAAATCAATAAATTTGTATCATTAATTAAAATTTGTGTAAGAAATATGATAATATCTAATTTTTAATATATATATATATATTTTAATATATATATATATATTTTTAATAAAATAATATATAACGTGTCCTGTTCTGGGGGGTCAGCGTGTCTGAATCCGACACCACGAATCTCGAATCTTACGTATCTCGAATCCCCGTGTCAGGTGACTTAGCATTAAACAAATGTGGGTTGGCAGCTCGCAGACAAAATGATTTCAATCAGGTGGAAATGGCCTCAAGAGAACTCCAATCCGTGGGCTTAAGTGTGGATAAATGCAAAATTGACCTAGGGGTCTGTACAACTAAACTAAAAGTGTATGTCACAGCCTTGGAACTTATGTTATTATCATAGGTATGGATTGGCTAGAAGCTCATCAAGTTTGGGTAGACTGTTATGGGAGAAGAATTCTAGGTATAAATGATGAAGGAGAAGTAATCCGAATTCAAGGAATCAAGAGAAAGGTATCTTTACGCTACATATTAGCAATGAAAATGAAGCGTTGTTTAAGGAAAGGTTGTCAGGCTTATGTAATTCAAGAAGTAAGCGAAAGAAAAAGGACCATCCTTAGGACAATATTCAGTGTTAGCCGAATTCCCAAATGTATTTCCAAAAGAACTACAAGGATTATCCCCGGTAAGAGAGCTGGATCTCACTATTAAATTAAAACCAGGTACCCAACTGATCTCTAAAACTCCTTATAGAATGACAGCTCCAGAACTTCAAGAATTGCAAATTCAATTGAAGGAACTATTGGATATAGGGCATATTCGGCCGAGTACATCACCTTGGGGCACTCCTGAAATTTTTGTGAAGAAGAAAGATGGATCTTTAAGATTATGCATAGATTATCGAGACTTGAATCGAGCTACAATAAAGAATCAATACCCTATGCCTCAAATCGATGATCTTTTCAATCAAATGAAAGGAGCTACTGTCTTTTCAAAAATTGATCTTCGATTAGACTATCATCAGCTAAGGATTTCTGAAAATGATATTTCTAAAATTGCATTCCGGACACGCTTTGGACATTATGAATTTACTGTGGTACCATTTGGATTAACAAATGCACCAGCAGTATTCATGAATCTTATGAATAGTGTTTTCCGCGAATATCTTGATCAATTTGTACAAGTCTTTTTAGATGATATTCTCATCTATTCCAAGAATAAGAAAGAGCATGAGGTCATTTACGGATAGTATTGTCCTGCCTTAGAGAACGTCAGTTGTATGGAAAACTATCCAAGTGTTCATTCTTTCAGGAAAGGATTTATTATTTAGGTCATATCATATCAGGTTAAGGGATTTCAATAGATCCTGAAAAGGTATAAGCGATCATGGAATGGCCAATACCGAAAAATGCACATGAGATACGAAGCTTTATGGGTTTAGCCGGTTATTACCGAAGATTTGTGGAGGAATTCTCCAAAATCGCAAAGCCGATTACAACCCTTCAGCGTAAAGGTGTTAAGTATGAATGGTCTGAGGAATGTAATAAAGCATTCTCTGAACTCAAAAGACTACTCACCAGTGCACCAATCCTAAGAGTCCCAAATATGGACAAAGATTTTACGGTATGTACTAATGCATCCAAACAAAGGTTGGGTGCAGTGTTGATGCAGGATAGAGGAGTGATAGCATATGCTTCCAGAAAGTTAAAACCTCATGAAGAACTCTATGCTACTCACGATTTAGAATTAGCCGTTGTAGTGCTAGCTTTACAGATTTGGAAACACTATCTAGTGGGATGAAGTTTTACACTTAAAAGTGACCATCAAAGTCTACAATATTTATTCACCAAAAGAGACTTAAATGCCAGACAAAGGCGATGGAGTGAATTCCTAAGTGAGTATGACTTCGGAATATCATACATTAAGGAAAAAGAAAATGTAGTAGCAGATGCTTTAAGCAGAAGACCTCGGATATTTTCTCTCATACCCATTAAAGTAGACTTAAGACAACGAGTACTGGAACATCTTATAAGAAATAGCTGGTATTTAAAGGTGAGATTGAGTCTTGAGAGTAAAAAGGCAAAAGAATCTAAATTTGAGGGATATGAATTAGAAAACGATGGAATCTTACGATTCCATGGAAGGATGTATATTCCTGATAATAAGGATCTTCCAGACACTATCCTTGGGGAAGCCCACAGAGCAGTATATTGTGCTCATCCTGGAGTAGGGAAAATGTATGCGGATACCAAGAAACTCTTCTTCTAGTCAGGCATGAAACGTGATATCACTCAATTTGTTGCAAAATGTTTGGAAAGTCAGCAAGTAAAAGCAGATCATTGTCACCCAGCGGGTCTCTTACAACCTCACGACATTCCTATGTCTAAATGGGAGATCATTTCTATGGATTTTATCACTGGGCTACCTCTTACTTCTCAAAGACACAATGCCATTTTGGTAGTAGTGGATAAATTAACAAAAAGCGCCCATTTCATTCCCGTAAGAGATACTTACGATGTTGCTGATGTAGCTCGAGTAATCATAAATGAAGTTATCAGATTTCATGGAGTTCTTAAGAAGATTATATCTGATAGAGATTCGCGATTCACTTCTAGATTCTAGATTTGCATACAGACAGCCTTAGGAACTCAACTAAATTTAAGCACTGCTTACCATCCTGAGACTGATAGGCAAACAGAAAGAGTAAATCAAGTACTTGAAGATATGTTGTGAATGTATGTTATGGATCAACAATCACACTAGGAAAAGTATTTAACCTTAGTCGAATTCGCATACAATAACAATTACCACAGTTCGATTGGAATGCCTCCATTTGAAGCATTATACGGCAGACCTTGCAGAACACCGTTAAGTTGAGACAGGTTAGAAGATCGAGTGATAATAGGACCAGAATTAATCCATGAAATGGAAGAATAGGTAAGACAAATTAGACAATGATTAAAGGAAGCACAGGATAGACAAAAGAGTTATGTTGATGCTCACAAAACCGATAGGAGGTATGAAGTAGGGGATCAGGTTTTCATCCGCATTAAACCGAATAAAAGTACTATTCGATTCGGAAAAGGGACAAAGTTGTCACCCCGATTTATTGGACCATTTAAAGTCGTGGAAAGAGTTGGACTTGTTGCCTATCGTCTTGCCCTGCCACCTCACCTGCATAGAATTCATAATGTATTTCATGTTTTTGTATTAAGACATTATATAGCTGATCAATCTCATAACCTTCAATGGAAGGAATTGCAGGTATCAGACGAGGGAGTCGTATCGGTCGAACCATTACGTATACTGGAACGTAGGGTTCGACAGCTCAGGAATCGCTTGGTGGACCAAGTTAAGGTCCAATGGGATAAATATAGTCCTGGATCAGCTACTTGGGACAATACAGAAGACATATGTCAAAGATACCCTAATCTATGTCAATTTTGAAGAACTTTAAACTATGTTTAGTATATATTTACTTCACTGCAATCAGAGACTCGGAACCATTTTGAATGATTATATATAAACATGAATTTTGTGACATAATATATGTTTAACTTCTCCTGGTACATGGATACCAAAACGATATATGTTGTTGATCTTACTAAATTATAGTTGTCAAAGTAAAGTTTAAGACAATTAAATGATTTTACTTCTGATAGGAATTAAGATATTATAAATCTGTTTTATTTATACATGTCAATATGATCAATGAATAGAAATCAGGGAATAGTTACATTTTAAATGAAAGTCAAACGACATGCATAGAATATGGCAAAATATGTTACTCTATAGTGACATATGTGAATAATACATGAGTTATTTTGAATATGTTGATGCACATTTTACGAATGCATGAATAAGTGTATGATTGCAGATAATAAACAGTTACCGCGATGACCACGTGATGACAGAACCTCGGAGCAATTAAAGCTCAAAGTGATTATATGATAGGGTATTAGCCCTAATTCTACTGGGAGGGGTGGAGGTGTTTCCCACCATTTATCCTCCGAACCCTGGAGTCATGGGAGGACTGTGCGAATCACGCTCCCCTAGACGTGCGATGATCACTGTCGGATGCCTACTGGGAATCAGGTCGGTATAACCGACGCTGTCACCTTAGAGTTTATGAATGGTTAGGTCAGTAAAACTGACACCATGGCATACTTCAGTAGAGGACGGATAGGATGGGAGCGGAAGAGATTAGGAAGGATAGGATGATTTTAGAATAGCTTGGGAACTTGGATAGGGCAAGGCATGACTATTAAAATCATAAACCTAAAACACTAATTTTATAGTCTCTTTATATTAAAATAAAAAAATTTAACCTCGGTTTATAAACCTAAGGAAGGTGTACTAATTACTATCATAAATAATGAAATAAAATAAAAACTCTAACTCCAGGACAAAATTTTCTGAAGGGGGAGTGTATGTAATGACCCATCTATGAATACAAAGAACGCAAGCATAATAGTAGGTATATGGTACATGCATATGATAGCTATATATGCATGTGTCGCATACACCGCACTAGTATTTTATACTAAATTGATTATAAGTGCTAAATAGTAAATACCATGACACTTCTTGGAATAGAAGTTCTACTCATTCGTCAATATTGCGTAATGTATGGTTAGATCTTAAAAGAGGACTATATATATATTATATGCTCCAGATTATTGATAAAATTATATTAATAAATTAATAAAATAAATGTTAAATATTAATATAAGTAATTAATTAAAAAGGGGATCCAAGTATAAAGTTTATAATGCTATATTTAAAACAAATATATATAAAACAAAGTAATATGTTAAAAATATATATATATATATAACGTTATAATGTTTTAATGATACATGTATATACAAATGTAATGGTCATATTAAAAGAATAATTAATAAATACCATATGATTTAAAACATAAAGGGTTATTCATTCACGACTGGAAAGAAGACCAGGAAGGGATACGTAAGCACGGGTGTGTCCTTAGTAGGGTGAGCGGTGGCTGCAGATGGAAGGGTGGCTATTGCCAAGCCAAAGCATAAAAACCACGGGACAGGGAATTCGGAGGGGCACACAAAAACCAGAGGGAAGAATTCAGACGGAGAAGGGAATCAGCCATAGGAAGAGCTTGAGAGTTCTGAGGTTCTGGGCACGGAGGAACAGTAAGCTTCTGTTAAGAAGCTTACTGGATTGAGCAGCCAGGCCCTGCTCAGTCTGGTTGGGTGGATTCGGTCTCTCGGTAACTGTAGCAGCATAGCCGGAGGCATCTTCAACTGTAGGAGTACAGGTAGGTACCTCAACAGTCCCATTAATTGATTTTGTCAGGTTTCTGTTGAAAATGTTACAGGTTCATGCTCTAAATCCCTTACTGTTTCTGTACATCTGTTCACGGCTCTTACACTTAAGAAAAGTGATTAATTAGTAGTAATTAAATGAGAAATGTGAGATTTCTCTAGAAATTCACATGGATCTACTCAGAGATTATCTTAGTCGTTGATGAGGATTTAATCATGGTCATTGGTGATCCAACGAGAGATTATAAGAGAAGGTCGATGGGGTTTCTTATTGCTTAAACTAGCAGGGGATGTAAGGGGAATCCCTAAAGGGAAAATGATAGGCCAAGGGAAACAAATAGAGTCTTATCCCATTGTCACCTCAGTTAAAGCTCCCCCTTCTACGGACTTTCACCGATGGGAGGAGACCCGATATGTATGGAGTCGCCAATGAGTAACAAGTCAAGGAAATGAGTGACCCAGACCCTTTCTGAGAAGGTTTTGAAGAATGGACCTTGCTTTCTAATCAAGGGACTATGAGCCTCTAAGGAAAGGAGGAAGATTTTGTTGGGGTTAGGTGTATGAGAATAGACTTTGAAAGGAGTTTCCCACACCCTAAATCCTTGTTAAAGTTGGTATTCTGAATGGTTCTTCAAGAATAGTCCTTTGAAGGAGTGGGACCACATGGAGCCAAGTGGACCCGGTCTAGGGTATGAGGAAAGTATGAAATAATCAATGATTTTCTTACCCTAGACAAGGTGGGAAGGATCAAAGAAAGTATTTCACTCAATGATGTAGTTTTGACCCTAGAAACTGCTCGCCTTGGGGATGGCAGGGCAGGTTTTGGTCCCAGAGCTAGGGCTTGGCTTTTCTCCCAACTCCATCGTCGCAATGTCTTCAAATCTGGAGAAGGGATAGAAGAGAAATCTGGATAAGGGATAGAAGAGAGGCCAGCGCAGGAGACCCTAGGAGATTGAACATTTTCAGTGGCTAACTTGTCAGGAAATGTTGATTTTTGGTAGGATCGGATGTGCTCTAAGCCTCAAAATTTGCAGGGAGGCTTGGACACATGTATTCCACAATACCTAGAAATCGTTTTGGGAAATTCCACCCGAGACAGTTTTATTAAAATAACTAATTATTTTTAATGGGTGCCTAAGTCTAAACTTATGAAATTAAAAATAATTAAAGGGTATTAATCAAACTGTGGGTGAAACTTCTAGAAGAAGACGAGGATCAAGCCAAAATTATCTGAGACATTGATTAGACTCTAATATGGGTCGTTGGTTCTCACCAAGAGGATTATAAGAGGAGACTTGATGGGCATTTGGAAAACACATCGGTGAGAGATCAAGGGATCGAGTTTCTAAGAGAGGGCAACGTAGAAGTTGTTAGAGAATCGATTGAGGAGATTTCTTATAGTGAGGGGTAGGGATAGTTTCAGTTGCAAAATTTCCTGATCCAGGAATACATCGCAGAGGAGGCAGAGAGAGATCCAGAAGAGGCAACGTAGAAGCTACGTTGGGTAGCATAGGCGGATGCAAAAGCATCGCAAAGCCTGAGAGGAGATCCACATTTTGTTGGAGACGTCGAGTTCTAAAGCCAGAAGTTGGGGTGTGAGACCAGGAGGGCAGAAATCCTAGTCCCTGAGGAAAATTGATCAGTAGAAGGAGTGACACAATCCCCAGACACTGTGACGCAAAGCCTACGTAGTGACTGCGTAGAGGCAACAAGGGACTAGCCATTCTGTGGTTGGATCAATCAAGATCACCAGTTATAGTGTGAGGTATATCTCACTCCTCTCTCTGTCAATCATATTATCTGTGTTGGATACCGAGCAAGGCATCCAAAGATTGTACTCAGAAAACTATTGCTTAATAATACAAACCCTCAGCTGCTACATCGGGTTTCCCGCATTAGATTTTTCCGGGGACATTTGTCCAAAAATAATGGCGTAATGTGTTGTGTATTTCTTTCTAGCTCAGTTTCTTGTTTTCGCATATAATTTTAATTGGTGAAGGCTGCAGTGTATTAGTTTCAGTATTTGCTATAGGAAGCAGAAAATAACTTGTTCAGTAATTAACAAATAGAAGGAGCTTATTCAGTTGCTGTAGTAGAAATTTGGGTCTCCAAATTTTCACATTGTGTCAGAGCTGCAGGTGAAGAAAGAGAGCAGAGCCAAAAGAGCTCACTGTTGAAGAGAAAGAGGGTCGAAGTGTTGCGTAGGCAGCAAATTGAATCCCCAGAGGGATTGCGCAGTCCAGGCTAGGAGGGCAAAATTTTTTGAGGAAGGTCTCTCTCTGAGTGATTCAACAGAGGTAAGACTTCCAGATCGAAGTTTGCCAGTGTTAGAGGGAGCAGCACAGAAGCTTCAGCGAAGAGGAGGTTTCTGGTGTGACACAATTTTCTGTAGCAGTGCTGGGGAAGAAAAACGTCACAAGGAAGAAGAGAGACATTGTTGAGGGAATTCTTCCTCAAAGGACTTCCAGCCAAAGTCTGAATTCTCATTTGTTGAGCAGCAGCAGGGAGCAGCAGATCTACTAACTCTAGAAGGAAGTGCATAGACCAGCCTAACAGTAGTGCAAAGGAGAGAGGAGGCAGTTCGACATTCCGCTGGTAGAGATGGCAGCTAATGTTTTACGAGATCAGGGTCGGTTGTAGGGTGCATCCAACTATGTGATCTGGAAGGCAAGGAACTCATGCCTTCTGGATGAGCACGATCTCAAAACCTATTTTACAGTGTGGTAGTTGTATCTGTGGATCCAGATCCACTCAAGAAGTACAAGGATGAAATGGCAAAAGCCAAATGATTGATCCTCGACGAAGTGAGAGATTAAATAGTGTGTCACATTGCCGGCAAGGATATTGCCCGGGAGATGTGGCAAGTGATGTCACACAAAGTGTCTAGGCACTGTGACAATGCTCAGAGTAAGCGTTGTCACTCTTAAATCCTTACTCACTCCGTTTAGACTCTCTCCTAGACAAGTCAAAGGGGTAGTCCCTAGGTAAGTGGATGAGGATAGCCTATGAAAAACAGACTCTAGGAGATTTTAATGATGAACAACTTGACGAAATTAAATGAAACTCAATTAACTCAAATGAATAGATTAAACGCTAATGCAACCAAGCCACAACCACCAACTAGAGATGATTATAGACCAGTGCCTTTAATTTGAATTAACCATAGATTAAGTAAGAAAACAAGTCATTGAGAATAATTTTCCAATATGTGACGAACAGTGACAATCATGATTGATCAATATAAATGCCCAAAACTGTATCATGCAAGAGATTCCATATTTAAAATGATTATCATTAATGACCAAGATCTAGAATTAATTAATTTTCTCCAACAGTCAATATAACTTAGAACATTTATCGTACTTTGGCCATAGGAAAATCATAAAAATGCACTTAATGACCAAATAACACTAAGGAATTTTAGGTTAAAATTTTAATTATTCCTTAGGTAATAACTTCAATGGTAATTGAAAAAATCAAAAAAACTTTTAATGCAACAGAAAAATGAATCAAAGGGTTAAAAATTAAAATTTTAATGGGCCATAGGCCACATTAAATATTTTAATGTTAAAGCGTAAATCCCTTTAATTTAATTTAAACTCCTTAGTCACAAAATCTTTTTAGAATTTTTTTTAATCTTTTAGAATTTTTTAATGTTTATGATTTTTTAAGATTTTTTTTAATTTATATTTAATTTCTTTTAATGTCTTAAGATTTTTTACTTTCATATTTTTTAAATTTTAGACTTTTAAAAAAAAAAAAATAAAAATCGAAAAAAAAAAAACATAAAAAAAATATAAAAATCATAAACGAAAACAAAATGAAATTAAAAAAAAAAAAAAAAAAATCAAATGAAACCAAAATAAAAATAAAATAAATAAAAAACCAAATGTAATGAAAACCTAATTGAATTAGAAATAAAAAAAATAAAAATAATAAAAATAATCAAAACCAAAGAATAAAATCGAACCAAGTAAAAATAAAAATATATATATAATATATATATGCTAACCCTAACCTAAATATACAGAACAAAGTTAAAGTAATTTACACATATATACAAATGAAAAGGAAGTTGGACACATTATTGTTTGTTGTTGTGCATTGCAAGTCTGGTGGCTGAAGCAGAACGATGGATGCGAGGAGGATAGGAATGCGTGAGGTTTTGGCAGCGCATAGGTGAGGGTTTGGGCAACGTAAGGAGAGATCTGTGTGAGGAACAACGATGGCAGGGGTTTCGAGGTTTTGAAGAGAGGGCAGCAGCGAGGGACGCAAGCAGATGGAGCAGCATGTGCAGCGTATGAGGGAGAGTTGGACTTGTTAGATGGTTGTGTATGCAGGTCAAAGGAGCATTGGTTGTTTGCAGGTTGGACGGACTTGGAGCATGCAGCTGCGTGTATAGGAGGATTGAAGAGCATGGAGCGGAGGAAGATATACGAAGGAGAAGCGATGATGTATGGCGTGAATCTGGAGGGTATGGAGGGACTGCGAGCAGGATAGACAGAAGAAAGAACTCAAGCAAAAACTCAAATTTCTCCAGATCTTTAAAAAAAAATTCAAAGCCCAAACTCAAAAAAAGATTTCGAAATTTTCCAGAAAACAACAGTGAAAACAAATTCGAAATCTTCTGCTTAGGAAACCCCAGGCAGCAAAGAAACTGCAGCCTAAGAACTGAAAAGAAATTTCCAAATTAAGATCTTATACTTCAGCTTTAAATTTAACCTTGAAACCCAAGAAAATATCCAGATCTAAAAAATTTTGGAGCCCTTATAATTTTTTCTAGATTAAAAAAAAAAATTGAACTTAAACCCCCAGACTGCAAAACGCTGGATAATATTCCTGCAAAATGACGTTTGATGAACCCCAGAGATCCAGATCTTACCCTCGAGGGCCTAGATCTGGACTCTATACATATTTCTCCTTCAGATCTATAGCTACCATAGTTTTAAAATTCGGTCGATTCGAAACGGAAACGGTCGAGTTGATCCGTTTCATTGCCTAGAAATGTGACTCGGTGGAGGAAACGGTTCAGTAGGCCGAGTCATGGCTGACTCGGCCAACTCAGCCATTTCCGTATTGACTCGGCCGAGTCATAACCAACAGCCCGTAACCCCATCAAAGCAGCAACTTGACATTTTTTTAATGAAATTTTGAAATGTTTGCTGATTGGTTTCGACTCCAATGTGTTTTATGAATTAGTTAAATGTTATTTGGGATCCATTTCCCCCTCCAAACCCTATTTAACACACTCAAATAAAAGTGACATTCTCCTTAATCTTCATTTTCATCCTTTTACTTAAATTTTTAACATTACCATGAAATGACTCAGGATGTTTGAGAGTGGTTTCGACCTCATTGGATTTCATATGGAGAAAGTAGAATTTTAGATTTCATTCAAAATCCAGCAGACTTATCAGTTTTTCAGAATTTCAGGATTAGAGGATTGCAATGTTTCCATTGAATTTTGTCATGTATTAGGGTAATGAACTCGTATTTAATCAAGAGCACCAATCCCTCTATGTACCTTGATGTTAGTGACATTGGTTGTCGAACTCCTCTGGGATTCGCTCCCAAACAGCAGCTTCTGAAAATGTCGCTCCTGCTCCCGTTTTCGCTCTCACTCCCCACTTTCACTCCTGCTCCCAAGTAACAGTGAGCCAGATGATGTTGGCAACTCTAGCAGTAGCCAGTAGTACTGGTCACAGACTTGTGTTGTAGAAGCCATTTATAGCCTCCTTGGTTATGTGAATTTGTTTTGATCTCTATATCATCATCATGTATGTCTTGGACAATGCACTGGGTGCCATTTTGATATAATGGATATATTTATGAGCCTACTTGGATCATATGTTGTCTTCTATCTATATTCTAATGCTGTGTGTTTGGAAACATGAATGAAAATCTTTAAAATTATGTGTTTTATAAAAAATAAATATTTAATGTATTTTTTACAACGACCGAGTCATTGAAATCGAGCCGGCCAAGTCGATACCGAGTCAGAGTCGGAGTTTTAAAACATTGACATGTACATTGTAAGTTTGTAACATTATGCATACAATCATGATTCATTAATGATATGAGTTTACCACTAGAAGTTAACCATAAATTGCAATTTTCTCATTATGTCATCAAAATCAAAATGTATTACATAGGTACTGAGTTTTGAGGACTCCAGTCTAGGAATGCCAATGGAAAATATAAAATACAAAACAAGGTGGACAATAGAACCCAAAATTGTAGAATACGAAGGAAGAATCTCATAGGCTGTTGCCAACAGGCTATAGCTCATCAACATCAAAATCAACATCAATACCACCACTGCTCTATTTTGCATCCTCCTCCTCTGTATCTCTGCATTTGCTAGTGTGGAGGATGACCCGTCAAGAGTATCACCATCATCAAAAGTGACAGGATCTAGCACTGGGTCATTAAGATCCAAATTGGCCAATGCGAACTCAACATTGCTGTCCAAACCCATATCATCAGGAAATACGTCCCACATCTTTGTCTTTCCCTTCAACCACTCCTCCCTTTGCATGTAAATAAGACGAAGGTTGATGTGCACATTCACTATTCTATCTACCCTGTAATGCTCGAGCCTAGTCTTCTTCAAACTATACAGATTCCCATATGTGCTTCAATTCTTCTCGTAACAAGAGGATGAAGTAACCTAAGAGAAGAGACTCATGGCTAACTACTGTAGTGGAGGGCATGTTGTCCCATGAGTTGCCCACCAAGAATAGGGCTTCTTAGCCCTCCTGTCTCTAAGAACATCATAACTTGCAAATCACCCAACGCCAACGTAAAACTCTGCAAGGGCATCCTCCACCTCATCAAAGGATGCTCTATCTTGAAATATCTATCTCAATGCATCCTTCCTTCCTTGTGAAATCTTACCATCCATGTGAGGAGGGAATTTGCGTGAAGGTTCACCATTCAACCACTCATGGCTGTAGTATTTGGGATTCAATGAGTGAGCCAAGCAATGCAAAGGTGTGCACTTCTTGCCCCACCCACTGACAAGAATACTCTGTATGGTGGTGAAGAATGCCTTCATTGATGTCACATACTCGAGTAACTCACTCTAAAAAATAATGGTCCTCACAGGCTCAATTATGGAATCCCATCCCTCATAAACCTCTCCTAGGATGGGTTGGTCTATATCCACAAATCATAACAAAGCAATGATAGGGTCCACGATCTTAATAGTAAGATCTACTCTCCCACTAAGCATCATCTAATAATGTGTCCTTGACTCTTTATGAGGCCGCTTAATCTGTCTTTCTCCAAAAAGACCAAAACTCTGAAATAACCATGGCCGCTCAACCTCTTAAGCATGATGAATGCAAACACAAACCATGTATCTGCAACAATGATAGATGTGTAATCTTGTAGATTGTGAGGGCATTGGTATGATTTTGTACAAAGTTGTGGATATGCCATGCATCCTCAATAAGAGTTCCAATCCAAGGCACATCAAAAGCAATAAATTCAAGTGCTAAATTCAAGGAATGAACAATGCAAGGTGTCCAAAATACTTGTGGATATTTAGCTTCCACAATCTGGTTAGCAACCTTGCAAACATGTGCATTGCCTATAATGATTTGCACACAAGAATCAACTCCTACATTTTCAATAACTTTAATGAACAACTCACCCATATATTGTGCATCCTTTATTTTCCAAAAGCATCCACTGCATTTAAGAAAACTAGTTGATTCAAGGAAGACACCATGAAGTTGATGAGTGGATGGCGTGCATTTGTCCATCTATTAGAAACAATCCTAACCCTAGATGTTGGCCATGTTCATTTAATAGTCTCAAGCATTTTATCCACCTCCTTCTTTGCCTTACTGAACAATATAGTTGTAAGTCTCTTTGACCTAGGAGGAACATACCTCGATGGAGGCCGTTGTGTTGGAGCTCGACACATCTCAATGAATAAAGGTGATCATGCAACATTAAATGATATGAAGTTGAGATAGAAAGAGAAGGCAATGGTGATATCAATCTCTTCTTGCCTCTCTTGTTGAAATATCTTGTCCATTAGACCAAGTGCCCTCTTTTTCGCTGCTTGACCTGCACACCCACTTGTACTCCCAAATGGATAACTAACACTCCCTTTCCTTAAGAATAGAAGGGGATTCTCATCCTTGTTTTTCTTAGACGATGCAACCACCATTGCCACACTAACATGGACCTCTGTTTCTAATTTTTTCACTTAGATGCAGTGACTCCTAAACATGCTCTAATTCCACAAGATGGTATGCCCAACAAATGTTCTTTCATACGGAAATAGGCACTCCTGAATTGAGTGTTGCAAAAGTCGCATTTCCAAAGAACATTGCCTCCTCCCTTTAACTTGCTTTCTGGCTCTTGATCTCTTGTAAAATACTTCAACAAGGGATATTTACTTTCTTGAGCCTATTGTTTTGCTAAATTGATGTTTCTCTCAACATTTGAAGTTGCTATTGTAGCCCCACTTCCAACACATGGAACACAATGACATTACCAATGTGGATAAGCTTTCCCTTTCTTTTCCCCTTCCCTACAGCCTTGATTGAGCGATGATTGCTGTGAAAATAAATAAAAAATGTAAGCAAAATGGATGGGCAGACTACTGTAGCAAAATTAGAAAAAATGGAAGGGAAATCCGCATACCTATAGTTTGAATCACCTCGAAAATAGGCGTATCTCATTTGTTGGTCACTCCCATAGTCCCACAACTCCCAAAGAACAATTTCAAATGAGCAAAAGTGGCCCAATTCCAACTTTTATCAAGCATGCAGGTTGATTTTTGGCAAACATTTGTTCAAAAATCACGACTCTTTGTGGGTGCGAATCAAATTTCTATAGGGAATGAATCCCAATTTTGTGACACGCTTTAGGTTTGAACCAAACACATATCCCTTGAGAATCATGTCCGACTTGATGGATTCGTGACATATGGGGAGGGGTGTGAATCTGTTGAATTAGACCAGATTCAATTTATTTTACTTCAACAATTTATTAAAAAACTAGAAAATATTTATGTCAAATATTTTTGAAATCGCTGATAAAATAAACGCACTAGTATATTAACTCAGAAAATAAAATTTAGCAAAAATAAAATGGAGAGATCAATCACACAACAACAACTAATTTATACCAACACAATTTTCCTTCATATTATTAAATTCTGAAAAATTCTGGGTGAGACCCACAGAGAACACATAGAAGAATACAATTGACGGGGACTTGAAAACTCGACCCCATTGGGAAAATCGACCCTTGGAAATCGACTCTTGATGAAACTCAACCCTGGAGAATTAGACTTGTCTCACCAGCAAATCGACGTCCTTTCTTCTCACCTCGTACGACTCTTGCGCACTTGAGAAATCGACCTCTCCGGATATTTCAGCGTCTGCCACAATTCAACCCTGTTCAACAACTTGAACTCCCTTTTTCTTGAACTCGACTTCTTTGAATTTCTCTCGAAATTCCCTGCTGCACTTCTCGTCAGTGCAGTCAAGCCTCTTGCTTTAGAGAAAAATTCTTCGTTCACAACTGTGTGTCTTCACTTCTCCCTTGGGCTTATTTATAATTTAATTTAAGCCAAAATCTCTAACCCTAATCTCTCCTGAGTGATCAATGGCTAGGATTAAATCCTAAGCCTCACTTGAGATCAACAATTGAGATTATATCTAAGTTAAATTATTTTATTATTTATCCTTGGAACTTTGGAATAATAATCCACAATAATCAATTAGATTAATTATTGTACTTTTCCCAAGTTAAACCTTAGGAAAGAGATAATAATATCACTTACTCCACCAAGCAAGCACCCAGAGAGACGATCAAATATCTTCTACATGCTAAGACACAAAGCTAATGTAGAAGACCTTTCGAGGCTACAAAACCAACACTCCCTCCTAGCAAGGAAGGGGTTCTCCACCACCCTAAATTTGTCCTTTTAAAACACAAACTTCCCATTCATTGGAGGCTTGGTGAGAATATTTCCTACCCACTCCTTTGTGGAGATGTATTGAAATTTCATAGAACCTCTCTGGGCCCTGTCTCTGATGAAGTGGTATTTGATCTCTATATGCTTGGACCTATCACGAAACACTAGATTCTTAGAGAGCTTAATGCTACTTCAATTGTAGTAGTGAATCATAGTGGGTTGTATTTCAAGTCCAAATAATTCTGTGGGCATTTTTTAAAGCCATATGGCCTCACAACTCGTCAAATTCGTTGTCATGTACTTGGCCTGTGCTGCGCTAAGTGCTGCTTTTTGTTATACCTCAAGATCATTGCTAATCCCAAGTTGAAACAACTCGAAGTACTCTTCTTATTCATTACACTCCTTGCCTAGTTTGAATCTGTGTGGCCCTGCAATTCTACTCTACGAAATTGGACATATCTCAATCCACACTCTACTATACCACGAAGATACTTGAGCACATGCTTCGCTGCGACCCAATGAACCCTTTTTGTCTCCACCATGAACTGGCTAAGTGTGTTCACAACAAAACAAATATCTAGCCTAGTGTTAACTAGGCACATTAATGCCCTGATCAATTGTCTATACAAGCTGAGATCCACCAACTCACGCTTAGAAGAACTTATCTCCCTCAAGTTGGTGATCATAGGCGTAGACCTTGGCCTACAATCCTCCATCCTAAATCTCTTTTGAATTTCAACTGCATATTTGCCTTGCCCAAGGAAGATCTGGTTGTTGCCACACCTCCAATCTCAAGAAGTAATTCATCAAAACAATATCCTTCATCTCGAACTTTGAAGTAAAGTTCTCCTTGCACATCCCATTGAGCCTTTTTGATCTTGTCAAGAAGAGATCGTCAACATAGAGGACCAAGATAAGCGACTCACCACCAACAAGTACATAGTACAAGTTTGAGTCTAGCCCAATCTTGGTGAACCCCAATTCAAGTAGGTACCCATCAATCTTGGAGTACCATGCGCAAGGTCCTTGCTTAAGTTTGTATAAGTCCTTCATCTTCCTCATTCAGCATACATGGGACTCCCGCTCACGCACTTCAAAGCCCTAAGGCTGCTCAATATACACCTCTTCCTCAATCACCTCTTTGAGGAAGACAACCTTCACATCCATTTGATATATCTTGCTCCCAATCTTTGAAGCAATAGAAATGACTACCCTGATAGATGCATATCTGGGGATAGGAGCAAATGTATCCTCATATTATACTCTCTCCTTTTGGGAGAACCCTCTCGCCGCCAACCTCACTTTGTACTTCTCAACATTGCCATCTATTGCATGCCTGGTCTAATAGATCCATCGAGAAGTGACCACTGACTTCCCTCCAGGCCTCAATACTATGTCCCACATATCATTCCTCATGATGGAACTATACTCTTCCATCATGGCATCCCTCCAAATCTGCTTATTTGTTGCCTCCTCAAAGGTAGAGGGCTCAGACTCACTGATGTTGCTTGTCAAGGCCAAATAACTGGAAAATCTAGCTGGTGGACTAATCTCTCTGTAAATGTTGCTAGGATTCTCCGCATGCTCCTCAATATCTCTCAATGTTTGCTTATCCCACCTTGGTCTCCTTTTGAAAGAGCTTGAAGGAACATCTTGCTTGTCCCCCTGATTTGAAGGTAGTGTCCCTGTTGTTGGTGCTACTGTTCTCTGCTCAACCATCAGAGCCTCTCTCTCCCTATCCTTTGCCACTGCTGGATCTGTCCCATATGACCTCCTAAAGGTCCTACCCTCCTCAAATCTGACATCCCTTCGACCACTATCTTACTTTGTCTTGGGATGTAGATCCTGCAGGCCTTTGAAGTTTCACTGTGTTATGAATATAATTCATAACAATTAGCTAAATAAAATAAATATAAATATTAAAATAATTAAATATTATTTAGGTTGATTAGTCATTAAATTAAGTGAAAAGGCATGTCTAAAAGACATGCCCATTCATGAAAGGTCACCTGTTGAGGTATAAAAGCAGGGTCCTCATTGTACATTCAAATCATCTTATACATTTTTATATAATAATAAATTATTATTTTTAAATACCTTCTGTGTATTCTAACATTCAAGTTTACAAGCTAGCAGTCCTTCGTGCTTAAGCATAGTTTTTATGCTATAATGGTATTAGAGCCATGGCACACGATATAATCATGCAGGCCTTTCAACGTAGTTCCCCTCACAATGTGCCATTACATTCACGTCGTAACGCGTCGAACATTTTAGTGAAATTCAAGAAGCATTTCAACATTTGAAAAAATCAATTGCAGAAGTTACAAATGGAGATTGTCGCGAGCAGGAAGATGACCTGCATCCATTTGAAAATTCTAAAGAGAAGGGACGTGTGGAAGAAGTCCAAACAACAGATGGTCTAGAAGGAATGGAGTCGGTTAAAATGGGAATACTGATTCAAGATTCAGAGCATGAACCTTCAGTAGCCAAAACTGTACAACCTGATGAGGTTGTTGGTTAGAAATCAGTGGAAAATACGGCTTCAGGCAGTGAGAACGAAGATGAGCAAGATATTGTAAAAATTTGGCCTGAAACTAAAAACTTGTCCATCGATACAAAAGTTTCCTTTCCTGTAAATTCCCCTTTGTCAGCCATGCACATTCTAGCATTGGAGGGGTTGATTGCAGTCATTCATGGCATGGCAGACAGAGTCAATGCTGCATATTCACTTCTTGAACCAACACCAGTAAGGGAGATTGAAGAGTATGAGCCTTTCTGGACGGTAACATGTGATAATTATGAAGATCCCACTCATTGGGTGCCATTTGTTCACCACATAAAGTATATAAAAAAGAAGTTGATGATTGGAGCTGATCATTTTAATAGGGATACCAAGAAAGGTCTCGAGTTCTTACAAAGCATTCACCTCCTACCTGAGAATCTTGATCCCTAAAGTGTTGCTTGCTTTTTTAGATACACATGTGGTCTGGAAAAGCTTCTTGTGGGTGATTTCTTGGGAAATCATGATGAGTTTTGTGTTATGAAAATGTTTGATTTTGTTGACATGAATATAGACACAACACTTCGCACATTTCTTGAGACCTTCCAGTTGCCTGGAGAGTTACAAAAAATATAGAGAGTGATGGAGGCATTTGTAGAAAGATATTATGAGCAGTCACCCCAAATTCTTGCAGATAAGGATGCTGCTTTTGTGCTAGCGTACTCCTTGATCCTGCTAAACACAGATCAACATAATGTGCCTGTTAATTTTTCAGTTACAACACCATACGGTGAGGTGTTTGAAAAGAGATGGGTGATAGGGACAAACAATTCGAAGCGACATTCTACACATGAAGATGGTGATTTTTACGATGACTATGGATGGCTGCATCGGGTTCTAGCGAAGTTCAAAGTGAGGGGAGATGGCAATTATGATAATTCATCTACTCACCTGGAATTTTGTTTGCTAGAAGTAGAGTGTGGGCAATGGAAAAAGGGACTTGTTATAGACGGATTGAGAATTGAACCCGCTAAACCCAAAGCTCCATCGTGCATTCCACCCAGATAGCCAAGACTATCACGTAGGCAACGAAAGCATTTGCAAGAAAATGAAAAATTCGCATTATGTTTAGGCGATCGACAAACCTTTTCCTATTCTGTCCGCAACCGGGATCTTTCCGTTGTTGTTCAGACCGAGCCCTCTTTCATCGCCAAGCCCCATACCGTTAACCATATTCGCCTTCGAGGATTGCTGCCACAACCAGACATTGAAGCATGGTTGAATTGTTGCGGCCTGAGTATGGCTGCGTCAACGCTATTGTTCGACACCAGCACCAGCACTCTAGTTGTGATTTTCTCTGCGGTAAATTCCCTGGCTATGGGGTGTGACCTGGAGTGTGTGATACATCACCCTTCTTGGAAAAAAAACGGATCCCCATATTATACATTGATACAGTTAAAGGTTGTGTCATTTAGTGGTTCGATATTAAATGCGTCATGCAACAGAGCTTCATGGTCAACGTACATATTAATACACAAAAATTATAATTATAATTACCCCTGCCATAATTATAATACGAACAAACTTAATTAAAAAAAAACTATATTAAAAAAAATATTATTTTAATTAAAAATTAAAAAGAATTAGAATTATAAAAATAAGCTACTTGACGAATAATGATCAAGTTGTATACAACGACAGCGACTAAGTGAATCTCGAATCCTACGTGTCCCGAATCCCCGTGTCAGGTGACTTAGCTGAAGGGAGAGGCTATGTTATGAATATAATTCATAACAATTAGCTAAATAAAATAAATATAAATATTAAAATAATTAAATATTATTTAGGTTAATTAGTCATTAAATTAAGTGAAAAGGCATGTCTAAAAGACATGCCCATTCACGAAAAGTCACCTACTGAGATATAAAAGCAGGGTCCTCATTATACATTCAAATCATCTTATACATTTTTATATAATAATAAATTATTATTTTTAAATACCGTCTGTGTATTTTAACATTCAAGTTTATAAGCTATCAGTCCTTTGTGCTTTAGCATAGTTTTTATGCTACACACTGTGTCCAATAAAAATGCCCCTCTGATGAGGCTCTAGTTTAGTCATCTTCTCTGATGGAATGTGGACATACACTGGACTACAAAATATACAAAGGTGGCTCACATCTGGTCTCACTCTTGGAAAAGCTTCCTCATGCTTCATGTCCTCCACTACTCTATGACGACTCCTGTTCTGCAAGTATACAACATTATTACATGCCTCCGCCCATAAAAACTTAGGCAGATCTTGATCATGGTTCATGGCCTTAGTTGCTTTGACTATACTCATGTTTGTCCTCTCCCTTTAGGATCCCGGAACACTCCCTTGTATGCATGTAGAAACTCTTCCTGTTGCTATCTCTGTTCCTTAGTGCACCCCTCCATTGATGCTTTTGCTCTCATTAACTCTTTCTACATATTGGTTCTCTTAAAAACAGTAAAGCATACTTCCTGATAAATTTAATTAATTTCTTGGCTTGGTTGGCATTTACTAGAGAAATTTTAGATTTGCTCTTGTGTGCTTTAATGATGAAGGATTATTTGTCCTTGATGAGGCGATACTGTTTGGCTCTCCTCATGAAGATTGTATCTCACATGTATATATAGGGATTCCCAAACACAAATCTACATACATTAAGTGAAACTACATTCAATTCTACTTCAACAATAAAATCATCTTGGATAGCAAATTTAAGTTTGCATTGTTTGGTTACGTTTATGTATGCCTCCTTTTTGACCCCCATCCCAATAGATATGGGCTAGGATGGTCACGAACATCCAATCCAGGTTTGTTGACTAGATCTGCTGCTATGAGATTCACCTATTATAGAGCATAAGCTTTTGTCTTGTTGACTTGTATCTTTATATGAAAGATTTTGGTCATCTCTTCATGTTGATGAAGGCTACAAAAATTCACTTTATTTTGCACTAATCTGCATGAAATCTTCTCATCCTCTTCTGAGTTACTTTTGACTTGATTACTTGAATATGTGGTTATGAGATTTTTCTTCTTTGCATCCTTTCAATTATTTGGTTTGAACTCTAGATGTAATTTCCAACACTTTTCCTATCTGTGAGCATCAAGATTCAATATTATAGTGGTTGTTAAGATCTTTCACTGGTGTGCTATGGCTGCTGCCTTCTTGTCTTCACCCCCTTTTCACTTTTTATTCCCCTCCTTGGAAGGTTCTTGGTGTTCCTTCTGCTTTAAACCACTCAATCACCCTTTCTTCTAGCCTATGTTTTCTAGGGATTGTATGTGTGCAAAAAGCCTCATCCACTATTTTGTGTTTGAATAATATCACTTTTTCGCAGATGGCTATGTAGACCCTCTAGCTACTTGAGTAGTACGTCTGGGTTGTTGGGAGAGATACCGAACACTATTGCCATTTTCTTGAATTTTATGGTGTACTCTTATACACTCTTCCCCTGTCGCTGCTTGAAGTAATGCAATCAGGTCCACTGTTCCTCTACGTACTCTATAAGGTAAAATTGGGACTTTATGTGAATTTTTTAATCCCTTAACTTAGTCACTAGAGGATCTTCCTACAACCTAATGGTTTCTATGTGGCTTTTCCACCTATTTATTGGAGAATCTCCCTCCAACCAAAGGGTTTTCATGTGGCTTTCCCTCCAGGTCAGGGCATGGCCCTCCAATTTCAAATGAGCAAATGAATTTTTCTGTTCATCCTTTTTGTGGTGAATGCTAAAATAAACCTCTAACTGCTGCAACCAATGATTTAATTTCAAAGGATCTATCTCACTTCGATATGGCATGATTTCCACCTTCACTTCCATATTGAAGAGAGACTGCGAATGATTCACGATGCTTGTACTCAACTGCTCTTTTTTTGGTTTCTTGGGCTCTTCTATTTCTTCTTGAGCCTTTGATTTCCCCTTTGATTTGATCTCTGAGTTGGAACCTCCATCTTCTCTGAATAACCCAAGCTTATTGGTTAGGGCCACCATAAGGAGGCTCACATTAAGGTTTATATCTCCGACTTGTGCTTCCAGCCGTGCAAACTTCTCCTCTGCTAGATCTTGAGGGTTATCATAAATTGATTTATCGGCTATGGTTGGGGTTGTATGACTTTCTTCTTAAACTAATTTGTTTCTTTACGACTTCCCCAACCCAAAGGAACCTGCTTTGGAAGATTTGTAAATTGTTGTGGATATTCCACTTGACTGATCGTCACAACAGGCTTGTGAAAATAAACTGAAATCTATACTATGAGGGGTAATCCTTTTAGATTCCAGATTTGTTATTATTGTTTTGCTGTTTATGCGTGCATTAGATAATATGCAGAAGATAGACAAGAAGTCAATACAATCACTCACAAACCACAATGAACAACAAGATATGTTCTGAGGGACCCTTTTGGGAGAAAGCCTTGTTCGAAATTGAGGCTGCTTCACTTTCATTGTTCTGGAATGGAAATCATGCAAGTACAAAGGAGAGAGCATTCTCTATGGTGTTAGACTTGTGGCCCGCGGGCTGCCATAGAACACAAACCCCATTTGTTATGCTCTCTCTCTATCCACACTCAACTAGTTTGCTTTACTATGGAGCAAATTGCAAGCAAATAGAATGGAATGCTGTTTCCTTCTAGTGGCCCAATTATAATACAGCCCTGATAGTCAATTAGGGATTAAATTTGACCCATTCAGCCGTCAACATGAGTTACAGCTCGACCCTTGTATAGTTTTTTTCATAGTCCCCATGTGGCTAGCCCCTTTTCCATGAGTAATGGGGTCTGACATGGCAACTTCTCGAATTATGGTGGTCAATCACAATAAGTCAACTTTCGAGAGGCATAACTTTTGCATCAAAACTCCAACTGATACGATTATGTGTTGGAAAGGTCTTCAAGTGTAGGATAGTGTCATAACTGACAAAATTGCTCTCGGAAGCTGATTACTTCAAAGGATGACAAATTATATAATGATCCAATCCAGATCATTTAAAGACCCCTTTCCCCTAGTTAAAGATCTCAAAAAGATAGGCTTACCATTGGTGTGATATTTGGTTTTGGCTTTGGAGAAAGCCCCCCTCCCCTAAGTCCGCAGAAACCAATTTTAGTGAATGGGGCTAATTACTTACCAAAAGCGAGTTCTGGTTGTATACCCACCAAGAATTGGAAGATGTGGTTTGTTCCCAAATCTTCGAGTGGATCCTCCGATTAATCCATCAATTCCACATTGTCTCTTGGCTTCTGCAGCTTTACAGCTTCTAACTTTTCAAAACACCGCATCCTTCAACCAAGCTTCATTCCATGTTCAAAATTCAAATATAGTCACGTTATAACTTATATGTTAATATACCTGCCGCGTTATATCCTTATAATATCTATCTCCATGCGTTATCACATTAATAACCGTCAGAATGAAAAAATTAAGCAAACAGGGGTGGATCTTGTACAGGTTATGTCATTGCTTAATATTTCTACTTTTTATTTTCAATCTCACAATGACCCATGCTGTGTTGGAGGTTGTAATAGAAGGATGTGACTGGTTTACAGTAAGATTTATGCACATAGTAATGGAGAAGCTGGCCTCACTTTTATGATCTTCGTTCAGTTCTCTTGATCCTATTTATGCATTCCTGGTGAAAATATATTTCTAATTGTCATCTGTTGTTCCTGATGTTATGTTGCAGGTTGAGATTGTGTTCGATTATGGCCAGGAGAAGTACTAAATCTAATTAATCAGGGGCTTTTGAATTGTCTTTTCATTGAAGATTTGTAAATCTGGGGCGAAAATTTTCAGTTGGCCTGTAATATTCTCACAAACATGAATACCATCAGTAATAAGAATTTTCGGTTGGGCCTTAATATTCTCACAAACGTGAATACCATCAGTAATCGGAATAATTGTGACTTGTGCTTTTTAGAACATGAATGGAGTTTAACATTTTCGTGAATGGTGACTGTTACTTGGTGTCGAGCATTATTTAATAATCATCCTTCACTGTGTCTTCGACTCTTTCCTACGGGCCTTCTTGCTTGAGTCGTTACCTCGTAGGATTCCATGGCTGGTGAATGATTTTTCTTATGGATCCTAGAAGTCTGCTTCATGATTTGAAATATTTTTCATAAATGTGATCACGACATATCTTGAGCTGATCATATCCAAAAATATGGTGTAAGAAGATGAATGTGGAATTATTACTGAAAGGGTGATAAAATAATTTTATTAATATACAAGTGAGAAGATCATGAATGTGGAACTTATTAACTAAAGGGTGATAAGATAATTTTATTAACATGCAACAAGTGAGAAGTTGGTCAGTAGGACTCAAAAGTACAGCCAATGTGAATACAGTGTCTTCTTGCTTCAGACTAACTAGTCAATAAAAATAAAAGTAGAAAACAAATTTAACTGCTGCTCTGAGTAGATTAGTTGCAGGATGTTGAACTGCAATAAAAGGTGTAATTCTTGAGAAGTTGGTTAATACGACTCAAGAGTACAGCCAATGTGAATACACAGCGTCCTATTGCTTCAAAGTTCAGACTAACTAGTCAATAAAAATAGAAGTAGAAAACAAATTTAGCTGCTGCTCCCGAGTAGATTAGTTGCAGGATGCTGAACTGCAATAAAAGGTGTAATTCTTGAAATGTGACACTCTGGACATAGCATCTAAATCTAGGTCCCGATAACAGCAGTATGTTTTCACACACAATCACCCTATTTCTGTACTCAGAATGATTTACCTTTATGGAGTTATTGACAACCAAAATGAAACTAAAGTATTCTGTGTTTGAAAAGTTAAGAACTCGAGACCATGGTCACACAAATAGATTGGGCGACTTTCGGTTTCTTTATAATAAATATATTTTGTCTCAGGGGGTGGTTATTTCCCTTCGAGGTTGGCAACTTAGATATAGGTTATCATAGCAAATGGAACTTGAATTATTTAAATTGAAGTTGAGCTGTGCAATTTTATTTTTAACAATGATCAGGTTGAGTTGCAAAGCAGTAATGAACTAGAATTGGTTGACCACTGATCAACAGGTCATGCATGTTCTTGTTAGAAGGCAACTCTAATAAATTAGCCACATTCCAAAAATGAGAATATGGATCACATGCCTCTATCACTTGTGCCATTAAAGATACGTTGCCATGCTATTTTTTACTTTATGGTTTATGGTTTTTCTTGATTATTGATGTGTCCTGCATCAGCTCCAATATAGCTTCATTTGCCTTGGCAGCTCATCTAGGAAAGCCGGGCACTCCCATACATTCCCCTATCGGCTTCCATGCCAGAAACATTTCACCAGAAGCCTCGGCGAAAGGATAGTAGAATGAGATTAGATTAAAGAATAGTAGATAGCATATTTGGTGACTTGCATTGGCTCTTCTCTTATATTGACGTGTAGATACAAAATTATAAACTGGCACTTTATGAGCGATCAATATGAAACGACATTGGATAAGGATTAATATAATTTGGATGTACGAGTTAACTAATATGAATGGTGGCATGTAACTTGTGTAATTGGGCCATATGATCTGTTCAATTTTTGTTTAATTGGCTATTAGGTTTGTGAAGGACAATAAGCAACTTTGAGCATATAAAAAATGGAAATGATTGCCTAATGGCATTGATCTAAGTTATTGTATCATGCGGGAGGTCTTTCTATCAATCATACTTTATCGCTTTCTTGATGTATCATAGCGCACAAGATGCATCATTTGGGGTCTGAACAGGCTATACCTTACAAGGTAAGTCACGTTGTCTTGATTTAATTGTTGGAGGGCATATGGATATTGAGCAATATCTCTATGGTTGTTGGTAAAGGTTCTGCTGTCACAAGCCTGAAAATAATTGCTCAAATATGGAAGAACAAACAGTGAAGAAATATAAATAGAGCATTATACTAATGATTGAAATAATGAAATTTCACTGTCAGACAATGTCCAAACTAACTTTTCTAACATAAGAAATGGAAAGTACCAATCCCTATATGTGCAAAAAAAATACAAATAAATAAATATCTTTTAATGAAAAATGTTGAAGGTTGTGCATTTTCTAAGGTTTGATGGATGGGGATAAAAGGGAGTTGGTTTAAATATTGTTGATTTTTTAATTTTGATTGTGATATTTTTTTCATGTTGTCCATTTTCTTGTTTGACATCTTAAAAACTGAAAAAAGGAAGGTGGATCAAATTAGAAACAACCAAACTTTTTAAATTTTAATATGAAGTACAAGTCATGCCTAGGTCTTTTGACATATTAAAGGCCTAAAAGGAAGGGGATCAAATTAGAAACCGCCAAACTTTTTATATTTTTTATATTTGTGAGCAATTGAAGGTGAAATTAGGAACAACCATTTATTGCAGCGAGAGGTGCTTTACAACCTAGCATAGGGCATATGTGTAGGTGTAATGTAACTATGTCAACATTTTTGGCACTCCTGAAAAGATCTCATTTGAAAAGGTTAACAAAAAGGATAGAGCTGCTCTGATTATCTAAACATGATTATTATTTAGCCCTTTTCACTTCTCCTACCTCAACGACATCTCCATGACTTTCTGATATAACTAACTTATATGGAATTCCTCATCTATCTATATAACCATGGTTTGTTCAATACAATATAGAGATGAATGTGGAAATGGCTGTGGTAAGTGTAGAATGCCACAATTGTACTTGAATCTTTTTTTTTTAAGTGCATGCAGATCCTTGCAATCATTATATATTTGTTACCATTGGAATTGAGTCTAGCAGTATTTTCTATGTTTATAATGGCTTCATTCACACTAAATATAATATTTATCCGAGGGAACAACATGCGAATGAAATTGTAAGGATCATGCCTAATCAATAATCCCACAACACCAATATGGTTGATATGGCATGTGGAAATGAGAAGTACTTTGCTTTCAACATCAATATGGCTGATATGGCATGTGGAAATGAGAAGTACTTTGCTTTCGTACTTACATAAATTAGTTTTCACATGGCACTTATGTATAGCAGGCATGAAAGTCCAATCTATCCACCTTGAAGACAAGCAAGCACTTGGTGATAGTAGGCACCGAGGAATATCAGGAATCAATGCAATAAGCATAATTTAAGTACCCCATTGAGCAGGCTCTATACCAACGACCTATCACTTTAACCCCTCCATCAGGGGATGTGGTTTGAATGAGAATGGGCGGGATTCATTTTTATTTTGATTTTGATTTGATTATATATATATATATATTATTTTTTTTTGGCTAGGGCGAAAAAAGCTGGATAGTATTATATAAGATATATAATGGGCAAAATATTACATCATATAGCGGAGAAATAGGTCCAACCAAAATCTGAACAAAAGATTTCAGATGAGTCAGAACCGAATGATAATCCCCAATATGGCCCAATAGACAGCATATAAGACAGCATTATGCATAAAGATGGTGATACAACAGCTTCAATAGGAAGATGATGGTGAAAATACCAAAACATCAATAATCCAGAAAAGTATAGAATCGATTTAGCCAACTGCAAGACTATCAGTGGCAAATACAAAAAAAAAACAAAATATAGTAAACAGGAAAGGCATACCTGGGATTCTGCAATGAAAATTTTAGGTTATGTACCAGGGAGAGAGAATTCTTGAATGAGGGATCTTTCTGCTTCAAATATTACCTCCATATTCTAGATGCCCGGTTGAGAGAGTAGACCTTTCTTGGATAATATATCGGCTTGGGAGTTTTGTGATCTATGGATATGCCGAATAGAGTGGCCCTCCACCTTCCTCCATAAAGACATGATTCTATTCATTCAGCTGACAAGTTGCTGTTTTTTGATATGATGCTTCTTAGTAACATGATCAATAATGACTTTGGAGTCTCCATAAATCTAAAGTGTTTGAATATTTAGAAAATGGCATATGGACAGAAGTCTTGCCAGAGCCATAGCCTCTGCTTTGATATTGTTGCCCTTCCCCAATTCCAGAATATTTGATATTGCAGATTATTCTCCATAATAATATGAACCCCACATCTGCAAATATCATTTTGTGCAGCCCCGTCAAAAAACGCTCTTGAGTCGTAGAAGGATACAATGTTATCAAAAACTACCATGAATGGATCCTTTCTATCTTGAAAAATAATATAATTCCTCTATTTCCAAATAAACCAGAGGACAAATAAACCAGAGGACAAGAAGAATGACAGGCCTCCATCATTCTTTTTCACTGCTCCACCAAAGAAAAGCCTCTTTAATAGAGGCATGAGCGACATAGGGGAAACCAAAATATACAGCTAGGCCACGCAATAAACCATTCTCCAAATAAAGTTTTTAAAGAGATTGGATTTTCACACGACTTAACAAAGCATTAGCAAATATCGAAATTCCCATCTAGATGCGACACATGATATATATAGTTTCTTCATTTTGTTCTAATCTAGTGCACAAAATCTCACCATAAATTAAATTTCACTATAAGGAGTTAAATTATGATAACTATTAGTAACATATATATTTTTTTGTTAAAAGAACGAGTATTTATATTTAAAAAAACAAAATCTGGAGAGGGCCAACACCCTTACATTTAAGCTCAGATCCATTTCTCTAGAATTGTCCAAGTAGATTGAGAGTTTACTTCTAAGAAGAGTAGGAATACTCGAGTTTACACGGTAGATTTTGCAACTATGAATCTTACAAAAATTCCCCATCAACCTAATGCATTACAAAAATTCATATTAAACTAAGGAAGGATAAAATCAAGCTTGCCACAAAGGAACAAGTGGAAATTTCCAGTCAGCCAACACTAGTACCGCCTGCATCAGGGCCACGAGGACGACGAACTCTTTTGACTGCTAGGCTCAGAATACCCACAGTGTGCTCGTTACTCGAGCTGCCTCCCATCGCGGACAGAGAGACCTCCAAAGGCGCCACCTTCGAGAGAGAAGAAGCATTTCTTCCCAAATGTCATCTAGAGAGTCCTTCGCATTCACACGATGGGTGAGAATTTTCGTTTCCAGGAAAAGTTGAAACGAGTTTCGCTGTCGCTTTTGTAATATTATGCAACTTAAATTACATAATTATTTGTATGAAATTACATAATATTACGAAGTGAACATAAACCATTCACATGACATTTCGATGTTTTAATATGTTTACATAATTATTTGTAAAATCATATTTCCAATTAACTCCTTTGCGACATTTTTAAAAACCTAATATTTAGCAATTAGAGTTTACAGGAAATGTTAAATCCTTAAACCAAGTTGAATAATAAAGATTCGTGCTCTGTACGAGCATGCTAATCAACCTTGAAAGATTATGATGGTGATTGAAGTCTAGCTCATCCATTTAACATGGAAGAAAACATGATAGTGTTTCTTTCTCAAGATGGAGAAGGTTCAGAAACAAAAAACTTCTAAAACTTTTGCATAGGGTTAGGGTTATGTGCAGATTCTCTATTATCGCAAATTTTGCACGTTTCAATGTAAGGTTTATAACAATCATATGCAATTGTAAGTAAGAATAATATGAGATTTAATATTATTATTAAATTTAATATTAATATCAAAGATTTAATAATTTTGGATCAATATAATATGAGATTTAATATTATTATTAAATTTAATATTAATACTAATATGTTATAATATTAATATTATTAAATTTAATAATTTTAGATCAATATAATATTAGCTAAAACAGGCTAAGGAGTCATCTGTGATTTCAATATTATGCAAGTTGCAAGTAATGAGATGGCTGAATCCAGAGAAATCGGTGGGGAGATGGGAGAGATTGTAGTGAAAAAGTGTGAGCTCCGTAAGAAAATTGCAGGAGAAGAGGGCAGGAGGCGGGATTTCACTTACAGGGGAATCACGCAAAGTGAGGCGTTGGACATTCTTCCGTGCTGCGTACTGCACCCATTTTGATATGCTTGGGCGGTTAAATCGCCACTGGCGATCAATGCCATTGTCCAATTCGCTAATGTCGTTGGATAAATGAAATGCCTCCAGATCCGATGAATGCAAAAGTAGAATATTGGAGATTATATTCTCCACTTTTGTGATGGAGAGTGGATCAGGAGTGACAGGGCCCAACAGAAGATAGGGGGATAGAGTGATTTGGAAGATTTGGGTGTAAAGAAATCTCCATCTCTTGGAGAGGATGGAGCATCGGATTGCCTCTTTTACTGGAATTTTGGAAAGGATAGGGCAGAGCAGATCATCCGGTAGCAAGGAAATCATGTCTGAAGTAGGAGGCATAATGATGCGCTATAGGGAATGGTGAGTATAATAAAAAAAAGCACAGAGATGAGCGCATGCAAACTTGCATTACCCTCCTCCTGAACTGATATTCTATGTGAATTGATACCCTAAGCCCTTTTATACACTCTGCCGCAAGGAATGGGGCTTGTGTTTTGACACAATTTTTAATTTAGTCCTATAGATGATACTTGAGTTAGTTGTGAGTTAATAGGTGTCGTACTTGAGTTTGTTGTAAGTTAATAAGTGTGATGTGGTTTATTATCAGTTTATTGTCAGTTAGATGATTTTCAGCTAGTTATTTATTAATTGATAATTAAATTTTATTTATTTAGTAAAATGAGATTATTCTAATATTTCAATTAATATATTTTTAATTCTAAATAAAATTATAATTTAATTTAATTAGATAATTTGAATTTGTTAATAAAGATAGACTCAAGTTTAACTGTCTAATTTGACTTTTGTTAACTCCATGTGATATTCTTGGTGAATGGAAGGATGACATAGTCCTGGAGGGTGAAAAGGACATTTTCAGAAAGGCCAAAGTATTTTAATGAACTTCAACTTTTCGCCTGACTATATATTAATGGTTATATATAGTTATTAAATCAGATAAGATGTATTTATTTGATAGTGATGAGTTATGCCTTTTTTAATTTTTGTGTTTTTTTAAAGTTAATAAAAGAATTATTTATAATACATTAAATTTATTAAATTTAATTTATTATTCATAGTTATTAAATGACAATGTAGTGTTTTTTTTGTGCTCCTTCCCACCATGCAGATCTGTGGTGGTTTTTTCTAGCAAAATTTTTCTCGGAGACTTTTGAGCAATTTTTGGCTAGATGGCCTGTCTCAAAGCAAGATCGACATTTGAAGAGGACACTTTCATAATTGAGTTTCTGGTTTCACACATAGTCTTATTAGATTTATTTTAGCTGAGAAGCTGACGTTAAAATCCATTTCCACACAAATGCGTGCATAGATGGTTTTAACATATTCCACCCCACACACACACACACACACACACACACACACATATATATATATCTCTGAAATTTAATCTTGTAAATTGATTAAAAATAATTATTATCTTAAATTTATTTATACTTAGTTTATAAACGATTAACTATAGAATCTCTAAAGATTTCATATTCTGAAAATTCACATATAGGAAGATATAGCAAAATACTAAGGTTACATGTTTAACAAAATGAATTCATGTTACATGAATACTTCATGAACTCATAAGGAAGAAAATTATAATTATAATGAGAATTTCGAGGATGACAATAACCAGAAGATTATTTCCTATCGAAATAAAGGTGAAAACATGGTGAGCTATTCCCCTTATCACAATTATGAACCTTCTGGTCCATAAAAAAAAAATGGAACAAAGAATTTTGAAAAAGATGTATTTTTCCTCATATTATGAGAAAGATGATGATTTGGTGGTAGAGGTCTTCCTATCTTTTTACACATTCGAAAATGTAAGTGGTATATAATTACTTTCTATTTTGAAGGGGATCCCATTTATGATACTAATGATGGAGTTGAAGATGTGGTTAATTTAATTAAACATAACTAAGAGGCTTGGTTAGAAATTTTTGATGAAAAGGAAGATGAAAAGATTTGTCTCCCTTTTTATGAAATGATTAGCTATGAATTTGAAATAGCATTTTTTTTGTGAATCTATTTTTTCTATTAATTCATGGCATTGGTACATTGTGATGGGCTTTTAACAAAAAAAAAATCAGCTTCATTCTTATCGGACCTATTGTCCAAAAGCTAATAGCAAAAAACCATATTCAACATCAAACATAAACTAGCAGACCACATATAGATAGATCAATAAAACCAGAAGGTACCAAGTACAAACAGACAACTAATTTTCATCGCTGATCTACGAGGTTTGCCAGGCTTGGATCATCTAGGTTGTTTCTTGGTGGCAGATGAGCATGAAAAGCCTCGTGCACATGTCCCTCGTCGATGTTCCATTTTTCCTTCCAAGTGGTCTAACAACTCGATAATTATTTTCTCATCATGACACAAGGCAACTAGGTGATCCATCATATGCCATTAATTGTGTTGAAGATCATTCATAAATCCAATGATTTCATTCTAGTCGTCATGGCAGTCTCGAGTAATCTATTCCAACAACTCAATAACTCTATTTTTCTTGGGGAGTCGACAACTTATTGGTCTAACTCCTCTCCTAAATCCCTCGGCTTTGTGATGTGCTCTTCTATGGGTTCCCTTGGTCCACCACCTCAGCGTGCACAACCTCATTGCCATTGCATGGTTTCCAAGGTGGCACTATTTCTATACCCAAGTTGCATCTAACACCCCTTGTTCTAGTTCTCCAAATTAATCCACCCCTAGCGGGCGAGCCAAAGACTAAAGCAACAATAACACTGTAGGATAAGATTAGAGGGCCAAATTGGTGCATGCCCTTCCTTGAATTCTTTTCCAACTCTAAAGTGGTCACCACCCACACCCAACTTGGAGAGACTGCTAGTCCCCAAGGAATTGTAGTGTTCCAAAGAGAAAAAAAGACACCAATATATGCCAATCCAAGTCGCCCCAAAATTCGTTGAGAGATAACCCTGCCTAGGTGAAAGGGAACAATTCCAAAACAACTTGGGGAACACAGTGAAAAATATAGCTACATAATTGAAAATTCCCAAAGAGTTACCCACGAACTTTGACCACACAATATGAGAAGGGTTTAACCCTCTCTTCTTAGTATCCATAGTAGAGACAAATTTCATAGCCAAGCACCACACCATTACCTTAATAGATGCATCAAATTTTTTTTTGTAGATGCAATTGAGAGCCAAATGATAGTTAAAAGGAGGAAAGTTACCTAGAAATTGTAAAAATCTAATGGTTCAAGTGAAGGCTCCCTAGTTTCCTGTCCCATACATTATCTCCCCTAACGAGCTTTAAGGCCTATGCTCGAGGGAAGAACACATGACCATGAGCCTTGATCCTAAGTCTTTCCTCTTTGAATCCCCTCAATTACCCTGCACATCTGAAGTAGAAATTTTGTCTACCACCCTAACTCCCATCACAATGCACAAAAAACATCGATCCATATGTTTGCAAGTAACTTTTGTAGTGCCTACAAATTCTGGAACCATCTCTTGTCACCAGTCCCAATGCGTTTCCATGGCATGCTTCATAAATGCACTTAATGTGTGGGAAGGGGAGTAAATGCCCCTCACTATACTCCATTCTCATTTGATGTCACTCCCATCAGGGATAATTTGAAATGATTTTTTGGCCAAAATCTAGCAATACAATTTCTAGCAAAATTGTGATTTCTTTGTAAATTAAACAACTTAATCATATGTTTAAAAAAAAAATTGTACTAGATTTTGAATAAAATTGACCTAAAAAATGCTTCAGATAGAACCATTTCATCTATTAATCATACTACTCAAACTTAATTCATATTCTTGGTTAAAAAAGGTTATAATTGTCATGCGGAAAGAGTTAATCTTGCGGACAAAACCAACCTCCCTAGAAGCTTAAGGCTTTCTAGTTACAAACAAGACAATTAAGAACAATCCTTCTCTAAACATGCATTTTCCATACAAGAAATCAAGTGTTTAGATCCTACCT
>APFE030538699.1:168549-186182 GCA_000404065.3 Pinus taeda | reverse complement strand
AACATCAATCTATAATAAACATCAAATTTTTTGTTTTATTATATATTTGTTGTTTCTAAAATAAATAAATAAAAATCATAAAATTAACTAAATTATCACTTTATTTTAAATTATTATTGTAAATGAGCTTTGTGACAATACTATGACTTACAAATATCACATGCCCAAATACTATTACTCAATTCATATGACACTTGTTTACATTAACATACTTTTAATTAATCAATTTAATAAAAAGGACAAAAGATATAACTACTTAGGAAATAAAGTTCAACTTTAATTTTTGTATACTACTATGAATATTCTAGACTATCATGTATATCCTAATACTTAATAATTATAGATATTTAAATTAAAGATGACTAAATGGCAGAGCAAGAGATTCTACCTTATTGCAAGAGATTGTCTATTTAATTGTTGGAGATTGTATACTATGGGAGAGCCTAGGAGTAATAAGTACAATTTGAAGTTTTTGGCTAGAAAAACAATTTTTGGTCAAATCATGTTTTTTTTGTTATTATTTAAAATATCTTTTTAACTATATATGGATTTAACATCCTGAAAAACTCTTAATAAAAATCACAACTCAAACTTATAGTCCCAACAAATACTTCATAGATTCTGTACAAATTCAACTAAAAAATAACCTAGAAAAATTCCAAAACTTATAATAAACTTATAATAGGTAAATTATAGCTTCCAAAAATCGCTATCATTCTTTTTTCGGTAGATCGTCCATCATCAACTCTTACGCTTATATGTTCACATAAGGGGTGATTCAATGGTGAATCGATTCTCGACCGATCTTAGAGGCTTTGTATACACCTCTAAGCATTTTGCGGTTGAGAGTGACTTAGAATATTCTTAAATTTAATGGTTTCTATACAATTTTTTGGATTTCGTTGAAGGTAAATTAAGTTCATCTTTGTATGCACATTATATACTATATTTTTGCATATAACTTATTTTCTCGAAAATTTAATAAAGTGAAATATTGAGAATTGGTTGTTAGAGGAAACTTATAATTATAATTTTGTTATTACTTAAAATTATTAAAAGGGGTGGTAAGAGTAGAGCTTTGAGATATTGTTCAAATGAAATTTTGGAATAGGTTAGAAGAACTATAAGTTGCTTTGCAGTTGAGCATTATTGTAGTGAGGTTGTATGAAAATGTTATTGTCAAGTTTAAGAACACTAAGGGATGGTTGGAAGAAATTAATTATAATATAGGAGTCAAGCAAGCTTGTCCCATTTCCCCCCGGATGCGGGTGATTAACTGTCCAAAGGAAAATCAGGCGGCGCATCATATGGGCATCTGTCAGCTCACATACACCACGAGTCAGATCGCTTGGGAAGGGAGATGGGCCTGCAAAACTTCTTTAATGAGGCCTTTATTGTGTTCACCCATCGTCTCACGCGTCGCCTCCTGCCGCTCCTTAAACGCTCATAGCATATCAGCTTCAATGCATTCCCAGAATCGACCCGCCACCGGTCGGGCGGGGCAGGGCAGCCCGGGGGTGGCCCTGCGCAGGCGGAGGGGGAGGCGAAGGGGTGGGCGGAGGGGCGGGAGGGCGGAAGGGGCGGCGGAGGGGGAAGGTGGCCGGGTCAGGCCGGTCGGGCGAAAGGGGAGGCGGAGTTGGGTCAGGTGGGCGGTCGGTCGGGGCCGGTCGGCCGGGGTCGGCGGTGGGCTGGTGGCGCGGGTGGCCGGTGGGCTGGATGGGGCGGGGGGCTGGGTGGGCGCGGTCGAACGGGTGGGCCAGGTGGGCCGGGTCAGCAAAGAATTAATTCTCTTCAATTTCTTCCAGATGAAATGCAAGAAATTGGGTTGAGGAAAGGAGACTTTAATGAATCACGTGTGGCAAAAAAGGCAAAGGAACCCCAACCACCATTACATGGAATGTTTGGAAAGACATATATTGGGAAATTTGCAGACATCAAAGACCCATTAGAAGAGGAAATTGTGCAAAAGGAAGCAGAAAATATTGTGGAAGATGACAATGATGAAAATCTAGAGGACGAAGAGTTTGGATTACGTGACAGTGTTGATTAAATTTAAGTTATACCTGGAAATTAAGCTTTGAAATGTTTTGACTCTGACATTTCATGAAAAGAATAATCAATGAATTAAAGTTGTTATGTGTTCAATATTTGTAATTTGTGATTTTCGCATTGATTTTTAAGTTAATTATTATTTTTTGAAAAAAAAAGTTGTTATTATTATTTTTTTGACATGAAATTCATAAAAAAAACTATTATTTGACCATTTTTAGTTAATATTTTTGTATAAAAATTGTGATTTTGACATGTTAATTCTAGCAAAAAATTATCAAAACGTTTATTTTTTTGTTATATTTATATTAAAAATGGTTATTTTATGTCCATTGTTAAAAAATGTTATTTTTTAGAAACAATTATTTCATGTGGATTGAAAAATTAATTAAGGATGTATAAATATGTAGATTATCTAAAATTCAAACTATCGACTTTCTAATTTAAAAACGCAAAACAATAAAACCCCCCCTAAAAAAAAAAAATTAAGATAGAGAACAAGAAAATATGAATAAGATGACGACTTCAAAAACTATCAAATTTAGAAAATAATTTTTCACATTTCACACATTAGAAAATTAAAAGTCAAAAAATAGGTCTTTTAAAAAAAAGGTGTGATGCAGAATACTCACTTTTTAAAATCAGCATGAAAATCACTACCATTCTAAAACTTGATTTCATCCTTGAACATGAAAAAAAATTAAAGTTCCAAAAACCATGTTCTAAAAAAAACATGTGTATTCTGCATCACCACTTTTGAAAATCGGGTCATTTTTTTGCTATCTCTATGAAACGGGTAATACCATATTCAGACATGATTTTTCCTTCTAACTCCTTTCACAAGTATTCAATGAGGTTAAATTTGGTGAACTCCTCTTGGGTTTTAGCATGACTCCTCTCTCTATACTCAATATATTTTGGCCATCATGTAACCCTTCTGACCTCATTTATTAGGGGGCATCTGTTATAGCATCATTTAGCACTCTTTTAGACTTGATTCTCTTTTATGGCCTTGGGCAACCCTTTTCCCATGCAAACTTGATCTCATATTAAAAAAAATATATATTTCAAATTCCATACGTGACTCTACCGACACTATAACACATACATATGTGGGTCCTATAACACTATACCCACATATACCTTTTTAAATATGAAAAAATAAAATAAAATACTATCTTATGGGTAGGGTTCAAGGGTTTTACTGAGAGCCCAGCTATAGGAACTTGCGCCAAAACTGAATTAAATAATTTTAGGTGGTATATATACACCCCATGGATAGTCCTCTAAAACAGAAGATAAGGGTTATCGACATTATACCTATTTTTCTTCCAGATCAAGTCTAATTTTCCCATGCCTCTTGCACTCTCAGTATCTATGGAAACCCTGGTTTACTTTGCAAAGACGTTCATCATCTTTCTAGAATCGCGTTGTGCTTGTTAGATAGGATTTCTTTATGGCTCGGGCTGGATGGATCGGGCTAAGGGCTTCATCGGTGCTTTCACTTTGATCGAGTTGTCCCTTCTTGTACCTATTATTGTTAGTCAATAGAGAAACATGTGTCCTGTTCTTGATACGTTATTATCTCATGAATAGTAATTATTATGCTTATATATGATGATCTAACATATCTTTTATGTATGCACATTGAATTATATATCATATATATATTATTTTGTGAATTGACTTGTAGGCCTACTCGTTTTGGAGGAAGCAAAGGGTTTAGACCTTACAGGAACATTATCAAATGTAAGACCTCCTGGCATGTTTCCAAATCAATGTTTAGCATTTCATATATTTGGAATTATTGCTTGAATTCTCTTTGTTGATTATCAAGTTATGCTTTGTTGAGGTTTTCAACCCTTACCTTAGGGAAATTTTCTCGCCAACTGCAGGGAAGGATCCCTCATTCATGAAGATGTGAGAGTGGTATTCGAGTGAGGTTATGAAACAATGTAGGAGGTTGCTCAGTAATTTTCTTTAGGAGATCCATGATTTGGGAGTTCAGGAGTGTAACTCGGGAATCCAACTTCTTGACTACACCTTTACAAGAGTTATCAATCAACTTGATGGAACCCATGTTGATTTGGAAGTCGTAAACCATTTAAATAATAATTGTGTATTTTTTTGTTTATGGGTGGTTTCAATAAGTTTATGTAATGTAAGAATTAAGGGTGGGATTTTATTTAATGCCTCCTATATCTAAGATCTTGGTTTGTGATGGTTGAGAAATTCTCTCAAACCCTACTTCTAAATTAGAAACTAGATAGATCTAAGAAACTCTATATACTAGAGTAATCTCTGAATGTAAAATTGTGTGTGTACGTGTACACATATATGCCTTATGAAATAGTATAATGTGAGCTTTTCAATCGTTTTTTACTAAATATAGAGCTAATTTAACAATATATTTAGTTTATGGACCTTGTTCTTTAATGTAATATTAGGACTTTCCTAAATTCTTCATCAATTAATATTTATCATCACATGTGTCATTTTATTTTTTAAATAAAATTCTTTCTATGAAGATAATATGGGACTATATGACATCAAAATCGGTTTTCCATAGTCTTCCAAATTCGAAACTAGACTAATGACAAAAGCTAATGTATTTTGTCCCAAATATGCAAGACATTACGACATGGTAGTAGTAAATTTCATGAGAAGTAGAAAAATCATAACTTATCTAAGACCATCAAGAGGATGGGGAAATATAAATGGTCATTGTAATGCCTAAATTAAGTAGAAGTGCGGGATTTAGTTTGTTTCATAGTTGTTCCTCAATGCAAGTAAGTTATTCATCTTCTTCCACCCCTAGTGGGATTGAAGAAAAGAAAAACATGGGGAAGACTTTGATCCACTTATGTATGCACATGTAACAAAATCATTTTTAATATTCATTTTCTGTGTTCAAGAACATGTTTGACCACTACCTCAAGGTGTCCCATGAATTTTATGGATACACGTTCACCAAAATTTAAAGTTCCCCAATAATAAAAAACTCCTCCCTTTCCATAATTAAATTCAATCATTTTAAGAATCACATTTTTTATCTTTATAAAAATGTACTCTTCTAATTTCACTTTTTATTTAATTTAAAATAGTTATTTTACTCAAAATTTAAAATAGTTATTTTACTCACCCATAACTTGATTTCTATTTTTCATAGCTGTTTCCTAAACATCTTTGAAGTTTTTCAATTAATGCTCAATATATGACTTAAATTTTAGTTAACTGTTCATTCTCATCACTTGTATTTAACTTACCTCTTATTCTTCTCTATATTCAAATTCCAATTAAAATTTTTTATTTATCACTAGAGGATTGATGAATTTCATATTTTCAAATAAATAATTAATTTAATTTAATTTACATTCTTCCTCTTAGAAGTTATCGCATAAGAGTTAATTTCTTTATTTCAAGTGGATAATTTTTTTAAGTTAAATAGTTGTTTCAATTGAGATTTTATTTCTTTATTTCAAGTGGATAATTTTTTTAAAGTTAAATAGTTTGTTTTCAATTGAGATTTTATATAATAATTGTTTAAAATTTTAAAAATAATATTTTTTAGTTAAGTTTATTAACACAATATTATAATTCATTTTTCATCTATAATGTTTAAATAATTTTCATTATAAAGCTTATATTACCTAAGTGGTGTTATTATTTTATAAAATCTTCATGTTGATATAATTTCATTTTTTACCTATAATGTTTAAAATAATTTTACATCTATTTAAGTGGTATTTTTTTTTGTATTAGCTTCATGTTGATATAATTTGATAAGAAGATTTTTCAAAGAAAATTTAAGACCAATGACATTTTATCTAAGGATAATGAGGATTCCAAGTTAATTGTGTTATCCATTTATCATTTAGTATAATTCCAATGGTGCCATAAGTATTGTCTATTTCATGTATTATGATTACTTAAGGGAAACAATGACATAACAATGGAGACAATGGTTAAGTTGTGAAGTGAGCAATGCATAGGAATGAATTACTACTGAGGATTAAGGATTTCATCTTAATGCATGCCCTTCAGTTATTTATTATGAATGACTAAGTCTTAATATATATTTACAACATCATGAAAATTCAAAATAAAATGTCTCACACTTAAATCACGTTTTGAGTGCTAGAAGGTGGAGATAGGGAGACCAGTCTACCCCTTCATAATTTTTCCTAAATCCTCCATATAACCTAATTACTTATATGTGATTCGTTCAATACGCATGATCGTTGTGTCTTTATCCACTATTTCATTTCATCAACAATTTTATTAAACGTGTTAATAAATAACAATTTCATATTTAGAAAATAACAATAGTCTTAACTAAATAAAAAATTAATTATCAATTTTTCATTAATGCATCTTCATAGCTTCCTTTCACTCTCATGCAAACTATTAGCAATATCTAGAATTTACTATGTATTAACATTATCTAATTCAACAAATAATTATTATTATTCATTTTATATAATCCAATGAATAACATGTTATCTAATAAAGTATTTAAAAATATCATAATATGATAAATAATCAATCAACATCTAATCTCCTCATGTATGTTAAAGACCACTACCAACAACATCACAAAATTGGGTCATTATGAAATCAATGTACTTAGGCAATAAGGTCATTCTAGTAGAATATCTATCATAGAATTAAAATAAAAATAAGACACTACAATAATGTAATTATTAGTTCCTTAGTTTACCACTAATTTTATCAACAAATTCCCACCAAAATAATTAAACAAATGCAATCATTTATTTTTTAACCTTAAAAAAAAAACTATTTAAAAACATAAACTATTTTTTAAATACATTTTAATTATTTACCCAATAAATAATAATATATAAAAATTAAAATTAATGTTTTTAATTAAATATTTATCTATTATTTTTATGTATAATTTTTATAACATCCATCGAGCCCAATCTTTTTTTAAATCGTAACCCTTCACAGTCACAGTCATTAATATCTTTTAACAACACAATTTTAATGTGTGTCACATAATTGATTGTCGATAAAAACACATTGTTATACAAATGAAGGTTAGTGATGTTAGATTTAATATAATGCATATAATATACCTCTCCCATGGAATAATATACATCCCTTAATCCCAAGAGGTAGAACCTTAGTTTGAGGTATATATAGAGGGTTTGGTCATAAGGCGCACTAGGTAACTAGTGTAAGGTTTATGCATGACTACCCACTTTGGATAATTTTACATCTTACTACCTATGCACTTGTCACTTATTTTCAGTAATTATGATGTGGTACACTTGGATCCCCCTTTGTCGTACATATTTTAGGGTTTTGATCAGGTTTTGAACATTTCGATGGATCCGGTAAGGGTAACCACCATCAGTTTCGGTCTCCCATTAACATGGTCACTTTTCTTGTCCACCGTAGTGAATCTACAACAGCTCCACCGCACTGAGGTCTCTTATTTGGGGTTTCCTATTGCGATTTTGTTGGAAAATAAAGATAAATTCGTTCTTTTATCATTTCTACGGTCTACACATATATACAATTCTCGTGGGTATTTACGGTTGCTGTAGGTATCCTGTTGGCATAGAGGCTATATAGGCCACTGCTTCATAGCATGGTGCGGTTTTATTCTGTTAGGTAAGGCTAGAGTTTAAAAAAAAAAATTCTCCAGTGTTCTATGAGAAAATCCTTTAATTCAAAACTTCAGACTATTCCTCATACAAGGGTTCATTAGCTCATGGCATCATTACAATGTTTCTACCTTCCACATACATTTTTTTTTTCTTCTAATTATATGTTTCCTACACTTCTTAATATTTATGTCCTGAGTCAAAGGTTTACAGGATTCCAAAAAAAATATTTAACCTTTACTTTGTTGGTAGATTCCATGCAGGTGAGAGGATTCAAACCCTAGTTTGATTTTTCTATTATTTCTGATGGTTCGCCTAAGAAATTACTAAAGTAGATTATCTTACATAGGGTTTATTCATATTCGAGGTACACGAATCCTTTACACCTATAGCTCAAATGGTTTTAGAAAATTAAGGCCGCAATCTTTGCTCTTTGTTTAATTTGCTTTCCTTATTCATGGTTGTAATGCCAAGCTAGACTACGTTTTACATTTTACATGAAAACCCTTGGAGGGTTGGTGCATTTCTTGAGGTTTTCAAAATTACTCCTATGTATGCACTGGACTTCAAGGGATTCTTGTGAACAAAGATATATAAAAAGATATTTATATGCAAACTTCCATAGGGATAACCCCATACTTGGGGTTTTATATCATAATTGTAGGAATGTTGATCATTGTCTTCTAAAATATTGTATATCAATGTTTATTTTCTTTGTTTTACTTATTCTTAGCTCAAAAGGTTTCTTTTTTTATTATGGGGTTCGACCATGTTCTTTATGCATGCATATATAAATGAGCTCTATTGATTTATCTTAATTAATGTTTGGCGTGTAATGCTCTTACTTATAGTAATTTTGTAACTAGTGTTTTGTTAGGGTTTATGCTAAACGTTTCTGTTGAAATTTCTCTCAATTTTATATGTATGTCTGTATGGTAATTCTTAATGCCTTTCTTTATTGTTATTTAATAATGAATGTTATGGTTAATCCACTTATACTTACTTTTGTAAAAACACTATTTTCACGTGTTCTCTCTCTTTGAGCAAAAATGAAGTCTTCAACACAAGAAACACTTTATATACCTTTTGAATTTACTTTTTCATTTAGAAAACCCACTTTCTAAAGTTTGCTTTTCACTTTGTTCTTAAAACTTTGTTTTACAGTTTGGCTCTCGTTTTGACATTTTATGAACTAATGCTTTGATTTTCTTGTCTCTTTTGCAGGAGTAGGAGTGCAGGAGTTTGGCAAGGTAACCTAGGGCTATATTGTTGAACTTATTACATATAGGAAAATTAAAATTACATGAAATTTGTATACATAGAAGATAAAAACTTTGTTTTTCCTCAAAACAGGGTTTTGAGGAAAAAAATCAATTATTGAGTATATCATTATTGAAATTTTGATGCTGAGACCTTATTAGACCTCCTCATGTACCTGCTAACCATTACTGAGCTTTTACATGACTATGGTGAAAAAACCCTAGACCTAATGAGACTTGAAAACCCTAAAATGACTTCTGCAAATGAAATGAAATAAAAATGACAGCAAATGACTTGTACATATGGAAATAGGCCAGCAGATAAAAAGCATGAGGGAATTTGATAAAGAACTGATACCATTAGATGATCCATGACCTAATGGAATGCAACTGATCGAATGGGACACCTGAAATGAATGCAAAAAGAGAATTTTGATCACTGATGGAGGGATGAAGGCACCGATATTTACAGAACGGATGCACAGACTGTAGTCCTGTTGAAGCGATAGAAATTACAAATGGCATGGTGATAGCATGGAGTACAAATTGGTCCATTAAATATGAATTAAATGTATACAACTGTTATCCACCAGAAAATGACAAGTGCCTCTACCATTACACCAAGGGAAGTGATGTAAGGATGGTAGAGTAAGGTAACATATATGTCATCAAAGCATAATCAAAATCTCATTATCGAGCTTAACAACATTAATGTACTCTAGCATCATGACTAAGGTGAATCATGCCTCATCTACTCAACCAATAATCACATAGTCTAATATTGATGCTGAGGACTTAGGACTAGTGAGTTTAGGGTTGGGGTGTTATAACTCCTATAATAGGATAGATTGCAAATGTAGTAAAGAAAAATGGTAAAAAAAAGAAAAAAAAAAAATCCTTAGAGTGAAAATTACATTTGTTACAAATGGTAGTGGAGCATAGTTCTACTTTAAGCTTGTATAGGGCCATCTACGTAAAACAAACTGTGTGGAAAAGAAATTATTTTTTATGTATGTGTATGTTTAAATTTACAATGTTAATTGTTTTTATCAAATCTAAATGGTGGTGTAGGTGAGAAAATCTTAAATTAAACAACTATGGAAAGATATCCCTCGCCAAATACTGAAAAATGAGGAATTGTATGTGGGAATGGGGGAAGTCGATAGTACTACTGCCATAAGCTCTTAGTTGGTGGAAATGGTAAACACACTGCAATTAGAGTTAGTTCAACTCCGTGGCAGTAGTGAAAAATTGTTCAGTGCTAGTGAAGATCAGGAGAAGCTAATTCGAGAATGGACAAAGAAGTGTAGTAATACAAGTGTAAATCAAGAAGGTACAAGGAAGATAGGATCTGACAAGTCGGGAAGTCGAGGATAAACTGATCTTGAATCACCAATGGCATATAAGAAATGAAGGAAGGTTGAATTATAAGGATAGTTAGAAATATCAAACCACTAGCATTTGACGGTGAGAAGGAGGAGGATGCAAAGTTATGGTTGTTGAATATGACAAAATCTTTTCAAGTATATGAATATGAAAGTGATTTGAAAGCGCGATTGGAAATTTATCAATTGTAGAGTAAAGCCAATCTATGGTGGGAGGAGCGAAAGAGTGTTCAAGCGCTGGAAGAAAAAACAGTATTGTGCGAAGAGTTTCAACAACAATTCAAGGCTAGATTCCTGATCGAGAGGTACTATGATGGTAAGGCTATGGAATTTCATAAGATGAAATTGGGGCAACTAACTATGGATGAATTTGTAAACAAATTCACTAATTTGTTGCGTTATGTACCCTATTTGAAAGAAGAGAAAGCTAAGATTCAATGTTTCCTTAACTGTTTCCCAGTCTCTTATAAGGAGATAATTGGTTTTCGATAACGCAAAGACCATGGACAAAGTAATCAGAAAAGTGAGTCTATGTCATCAACAGTTCAAAATATAAAAATGAAGGTGGAAATCTGTGGAAGACCAAGGATGGTGGAAGAATTGGTGGAAGAGTGAAGAAGTAAAAAACCACTCTATTTGAGAAATTTTGGTAGAGATCATTGGAAAAAAAGGGGTTAGAGAATAAATACCCTTTCCAGCTCAGTCTCACACGGTCTCAAGAGTAACTTAACTAAATAGAAAAAAGAATGATGCCACCAAAGAATCACTAAGGTGTTGGGGATGTGGGGGACCTCATATGATGAGAGATTTCGCACATAACTCCCAGTCTATGCACAACATATAGACAGTTCGAGAGGCCACTACAGTAAATGATGTTCCAAGGAGCATGCCAAGAATCAACATTTCCATTAAAAAGTGACAAGTTAAAAATCAAGCCACTATGCTTGAAATAGAAGGTAAAATCTCAAACTAGACTGTGTTTATTTTAATAGATCTGGGAGCTACCTTAAGCTATATTAGCCTCCAAACTGTAGAAAGATGTAATCTAAAAACTTAAAAAATCATAAATGCATGGCTAGTACAGCTAGTCATGGGAACTAAGAGAAAAATAACTCAGTATGTGAAACATTGCCCTATTGATTTTAATGGTTATTTCTCGAAATTTGAAATGAATCTTATTCCACTTGGGTAATATGACATATTAGTGGTAATTGTCTCGAGAAAATAGTCACATGTGTAGGAACTGATGGGGTCCTGATGGTCATTAAGGGAAAGGAAAAATTGGTAATAATTTGACAAATTTATTCCTTATAGCCAAAAAGAAGCAACAAGAAAGTTTGTCAATTGTATTTGGAACACATGGAGTCCAAACTTCAACTACCTGAACAAGAAAAGTTGGAAATGGTCCCAGTGATCAAGGAATTCCTGAATGTTTTTCCAGAAGAAATTCCAGGAATACCCCCATTTAGGGATATAGAATTCATGATAAATCTACTATCCATAGTTGTTCTAGCATCTAGGACTCCTTATCGTATGAGCACTCCAAAATTATTAGAGTTATGAATAGAATTACAAGATTTATTGCACAAAGGATATATCAGAGCCAACATTTCTCCTTGTGGGCATTGGTTCTTTTTGTGAAAAATAAGGAGGGTACATACAAAATGTGTATAGATAACCCTCTGGTGAATAACTTAATAGTAAAAAACAGATACCCCCTACCGTGAATAGATGATCTATTTGATCAAGTCCATGGGGCCTCAGTTTTTTCAAAGATTGACCTAAGAATGGGGTATCATCAGTTGTGAATTAAAGAGGAAGATATACAAAATATGGCTTTTAGAACACGGTATGGGCACTATGAGTTCGTGGTGCTACATTTCTCGAAAGTTGAAATGAATCTTATTCCACTTGGGTAATATGACATATTAGTGGTAATGGATTGGTTAGAATAGCAAGCTGTTATTATAAATTGTCTCGACAAAATAGTCACATGTGTAGGAACTGATGGGGTCCTAATGGTCATTAAGGGAAACGCAAAATTGGTAACAGTTTGACAAATTTCTTTCTTATAGCCAAAAAGAAGCAACAAGAAAGGTTGTCAATTGTATTTGGAACACATGGAGTCCAAACTTCAACTACCTGAACAAGAAAAGTTGGAAATGATCCCAGTGATCAAGGAATTCCTTAATGTTTTTCCAGAAGAAATTCCAGGAATACCCCCATTGAGGGATATAGAATTCATGATAAATCTACTACCCATAGTTGTTCTAGCATCTAGGACTCCTTATCATATGAGCACTCCAAAATTATTTGAGTTATGAATACAATTACAAGATTTATTGCACAAAGGATATATCAGAGCCAACATTTCTCCTTGTGGGCATTGGTTCTTTTTGTGAAAAATAAGGAGGGTACATACAAAATGTGTATAGATAACCCTCAGGTGAATAACTTAATAGTAAAAAACAGATACCCCCTGCCGTGAATAGATGATCTATTTGATCAAGTCCGTGGGGCCTCAGTTTTTTCAAAGATTGACCTGAGAATGGGGTATCATCAGTTGTGAATTAAAGAGGAAGATATACAAAATATGTCTTTTAGAACACGGTATGGGCACTATGAGTTCGTGGTGCTACATTTCGGTCTCACCAATGCTCCTGTGGCATTCATGTGTCTCATGAACAACGTGTTGCACTAGTATGTCAATCCCTTTGTATTGGTCTTTATAGATGATATCTTGATATATTCCAAGAACGAGGAGGAGCATCAAGAACATTTAAGGATGTTACTGCAAACATTAAGAGAGAATAAGTTGTACGCAAAAATTAACAAGTGTGAATTTTTCCAAACCAAGATACAGTACTTGGGACATAACATATCTAAAGAAGGATTATCAGTGGACCCTGAGAAGATTACAACTATTTTGGAATGGCCAGTACCAAGGGATGTGTCTGCATTTCATTCTTTTATTAGGATTTCTCGATACTATCGCAAATTTGTCAAGGACTTTTCCAGATTGGCATATGTCATCACCTCATTACAAAAAAAGGGAACGATGTTTGAATGGACTGAAAAGTGTTAAGAGAGTTTCAATCAACTTAAAAAAATGCTTACCACGACTCTTGTCTTATGGATAACAGATCCATATTAGGAATTTTTAGTATGCACAGATGCATGCCTTGAGGGATTAGGAGGGGTTTTGCTACAAAACAATGCTGTGATAGCCTATGAATCCTGGAAATTGAGAAAACACGAGCAAAATTATCTTGTGTATGATATAGACTTAGATATAGTAATTCATGCGGTAAGAATGTGGAGACATTATTTGTTGGGTAAAAAGTTTGTTTTAATGACCGACCACATCAGCCTTAAATATTTTTTTATTCAATCTGACGTGAATGTAAGACAGGAAAGATGGTTAGCCTTCCTCAGCGAATTCGAATTTGAAATCAAACATATTAAGTGGAAGGAGAACAATATTACATATGCATTAAGTCGACATGCACAGGCTACAGTTGGGCAGATGGGAGTAAATGTAAGAATGGATGTTGAGGAACATGTAAGATTATCAGGGCAACATGACCCCCAATACTAAGAATTGCATAGGAAAATGCGTTAAGGTAAGACAACAAGGTATGTGATCAATTCCCAAGGATTGATCAGCTATCAAGGTAGATGGGTTATTCCTAATAGCACCCCTCTCAAACAAATAATTTTTTATGAGAAACATAAAGAGCCATATACGAGTCACCAAGGATACTAGAAAATGATAACTGCATTAAGGAAACAATTTTTCCGAGCTAGAATGAAAAGGAGGTAGTTGATTACTTGGAAAGGTGCCTGCAATGTCAACAAGTGAAAACATAACATCAGCATCTGGTAGGTCTCCTGAATACATTTCATGTTCCATAATGGAAGTGGGAAATGATTTCCATGGATTTCATAATTAGATTACGAAGAACTCGGTATCAGCATGATTCCATTATGGTGATAGTAGATGTACTGACTAAAGAAACCAACTTTATTCGTGTACAATCCACCTTTGGAATAACGCAAATCGTGAATATATTCATGAAAGATATTTTCAGATTACATGGTATACCAAAAAATGATCATATTACATCAAGACGCCAAGTTTACTTCAAAATTCTGGAAATCAATGTTTGGAAATTTTGGAAGTTAAACTTTAGTACAGTGTACCATCCATAGACGGATGTAAAAACTTTAGGAACAAATCAAGTCTTGGAGGACTTGCTTCGAATTTATTTGATGGATAGACCCACAAAATGGGAAGACTATCTACATTTAGCTGAGTTTGCCTATAACAATACTTATCAGGCTTCCATTAAAATGAGCCCCTTTGAGGCTCTTTATGAAAGAAAATTCCATACCCCTCTCAGTTGGAGTCAAATAGAGGATTAGTTGATCCTTGGGCCCGAACTCTTGGGTGAAATGGAAGAGAGAGTGCAAAAAATTCAGCAAAATATTAGAATGGCTCAAGACAAACAAAAACATTATGCAGATAAGAAAAAGAATTTTTAAGGAATTTCAAATCAGGGAACATGTGTATTTGAGGATTAGGCCTTGCAAGAGTACCATGAGTACTAGAAGTTGTGCTAAATTAGCACCATGGTACTATGGGCCATTTGAAATGCTGGACCGAATAAGTTCAGTAGCATATCAATTAGCTCTACCTGCTCTATTAAAGTACATAATGCATTTCATGTGTCTCTTTTAAAAAAATATGTGCACGATAACTCTGACGTAATTGATTGGAAATCTTCTATAGGTGGAGCCTGAAGGAGATTTCTTGCCCAAACCACTTCATGTTATTGGATGGAGGGAAGCTGTACTATGGAATCAAGTCATATCTTAGGTTAAAGTGCAATGGAAACACTTTACTCCTAAGGAGGCAACCTCGGAAAGAGAAGAGGTCATAAGGGCTACTTATCCTAAGGTATTATATGTTGAATAATGACATCGAGGATGATGTTAAGTTAAAGGGTGGAATGCTGTAACACCTCCCATTTTCAAGAACTTGAATTGTCATGTAATGGCTATAAAGACCTATTCTATTGTGTGATAAACATGTTTATGTGAATGTTTATATTTTATTAATAAATTTCTTAATGTTATGATGAAAAATTCATGGACTGACCACATAGAAGAGGATGAAACTTGCCAAAATGTGAGAGGAATCAGATTCGTCATGATTTTTCCTTAAAGAAAAATATATATAGAAATATGTGTGTGTGTGTGTGTGTGTGTGTATGTGTGTGTGTGTGTTAAGCCTGTGGGAGATAAAGACCAGGGGTAAAAACGCTACAAGTGAAAAAGGCGGGCTTTTAGCTTTAAGGAAAAACATGGAAAAAGCTTAGGCTGAGGAGAAATAGAACCCCTAAAGGCACAATGTTGCCCAGGAAAAATTTGTGAACATAATAATGATGAAATAGCATTATCAAGGCAGAGTAGAGGTTACCAATGCCTGGAAAGTTGTCATAGCTCGAGGGGAATCAAAGGATTCCTAGTTGGGATCAGGTCTGGTGCAGTGAACCATTGATTTTCTAAGCTCAAGTATATTGGTCAGAAAATTCATAACTGTACCTGAATGGTTTTATAGTAGAGGTATGTTATTTTATAATGGATGCATGTTGATGATCAACTATGTTTCATGGATGATTATTCTTATTAATTGTAGAGTTGCATGTTATGTTAATATTCTTCCTATTTGCAGAGTTGAATATTATATTTATTAAATGAATGCTAAAGGTTAGATAATTACTGTAGTGTTAATATTCTTCCTAGTTGCAACGTTGAACGTTATATTTATTAAATTCATATTAAAGGTTAGACAATCACTATAGTGTTAATATTCTACCTAGATGTAGAAATGAATATTGTGTTTATTAGATTCATGGTAAAGACTAGAAAATCATTGTAGTGTTAATATTTCACAGAGTTGAATATGGTTTTATATTAGATGCATGCTAAAGATTAGATAATCATGGTAGTGTTACTATTTATTCCTAGTTGCAGAGTGGAATATTGTCCTATACTAGATGCACGCTAAATATTGTTACCAAATAAGGTTAAATATCACCTCTTAGTTTTCGAGATAAATTGTTGTGTTGTATCTAGACATTCTAATGTTTTGTTAAACAATGTAGTTAGATATTCTTCTCGGTACAAGTTTATATAATTTATGGGTAGCATATTGAATAGTAATTGTTTAAGCTATAATGGTTGAAGCAGGACCTGCATATTAAGGTGTTCCATGAATAGTTGCAGAGGAATATGCTAACCATTACGGTGTTATGAATGACTTGGTTGCATGTAGGAAATTTTATAGTTCATATAGTGAATATTGAATATAGGTATTGTGTTTTAATTAAATTTAAATTATGTAGCCATCGTAGTAAAGAGAATACCACACAAAATTTCTTCCTTGATATGGTCTTGTGTTTAAGGGAAATGATATAGTAACCACTTCTATATATGCATGCAAAAGTTAAGGAAGTTTAGATGAAGATTAGGGAGACTACATAGGTAAAATGCAATTAACATATACTCTACAACCATAACATTTTAACTGTAGATATAAGTAAACTCCTATTTCAGCAAGAATTAACTAAAAGAATTAGACAAGAGACACATTGTGGTTCTTCCATTGGCATTCATACAATAGTTCGATTCACATGTGTAGAAGAAAGAAAATAGACATGCGAATCAAAAGTAACCTAAGTTACACTGAATTTTGAAAACAACATCCATCAAATTACCAACAAACTGACTTAAATATCCATATTAATGAGGGACGTTTTAATTCAAATCTTTAGCAAAAAAAATTACAAGATGTCTTACAGTCTAGATCAATCTCATATTAGAGAAAATACAAAGATAGACTAGAATAACTACGGTGCCTATGAATAGTTGTTATACATTTGACATAGTAGTTGCTCTATTCAAGCTAAAAATTAAATGTACGTATAAATATGACTAACAATGGATTGACAAAAGGGAAGTCAAGCTAGGGGTGATTTTAGGGGCGAATGTTCGCCCTTTGGCGAAATTAAGGGGTTTTAAATTTTTAGTCGGCGAATATTTTGTATCATAGTACATTTTTACAAATCACCTCAAATAGCCCACCTTATTTTAAGGGAGAGGGTAAAAAAGGTAAATTTAGCCCTTGAAATTAGGAGTTACAACCTTCCATTCGCCCATTTTGAAGAATAGGTTTTATTTAAGTGAATCCTATGGGCCAAATACCATATTTATAAAAGAGGTATGGTAAATTAATAAAAATA
>APFE030538699.1:128570-167995 GCA_000404065.3 Pinus taeda | reverse complement strand
TTACTCTGGATCTACTAACCCAGGAGAGGTATCAAATATCGTGATATGCAAACTAGCATAGAGTGAAAAAATATTTGATCGGATCAAGAGTAAAAATGGATGTTGTAAATTTAATGTATGTTAAACATTTTAGCTTGGTTAAAATAAAAATAAAATAAAAATCAACTATTAATTTTATTAATTTTTATAAATTACTAATAGTAATTTTTAAGCTCCAGGTTTATGATAACCCATGGTATTGACCCATGGTATTCATGTGAGCATAGATTATTTAAAGGAGAAATTCTATCTTAGATCCATCTTAATTCTGGGTCTACCAAGTGCTCAGAGGGATAAATAGATTTCCTCCCCCTGAGAGTGGTAGATGTGGAGTTAAGATGGATATAGGTTGGTTTTTATGGTAATGAAGATATTAAATAGACTTAGGAAATTATATTGTAAAAACATCTTAAAGTGAATGGTTAAAGCATAGGCATTGAACAAGTATATTTGTATACTTATGTTTTAAACTCAAACAAATCCAGGGCTAAAAGGAATGGATTGATTGCACTAGTCATCCTTATATAACTTTCCAACATATGCTGGAGTAAACAGATTGTAATTTGGGTAATTTTTCTAATTGTAAATGGGAACATACTTGGTGTATTGGCAGGGTGGTTACGAGGTCCCTAGAAGTGGAGTAAATATATTGTAATTTGGGTAATTTTTCTAATTGCAAACAGGAACATACTTGTGTATTGGGAGGGTGGTTATGAGGTCCCTAGAAGTGATGAACTTGAATTTTTCTTGGTTTTATATATAGTATTAGGTTTCTTCTCATGCTTTCTGTGAATGACACAGGTGAATTTTATCTTACACCCCTATCGATATGTAATTTCGGTAATTTTGATTTCAAAACATATTTTAAAGAAATGCAATGATTTCATTTGTGTATTAAATAAACACAAGATTTTATAATTGAGTAAAATATTCGCCATGCCTGGTGAGAGATTCGCCAAAAAATTATATACACATATCATATTATTGATAAAACCGCCTTCCATTTTTCCTATATACCATGGAGATTCGCCCATTTATTATACATGTACATTTAGGGGGGGTTCTTAAAATTTTCCCTGACTCAAGCCCTGTAACCAAGGCTACAAAATCACTTCCGGGTAGCAGAACCACCACCACCAAAATTATGAAAATCAAGAGTCTAGGGTAAAAACCCCCAAAGAACCAAAAATACAATTAAGCGAATCCAGGAGCCTAACTGGCTTCATTGGGTCAGAACCATAAATACCTTTGCAAATAGCAAAATGGAAGCAATGTGGATAAAATTTCGAGCAGTAGAACCCATGCTCAGCTGAAGTCACCAACCTATTCAGTAGACAACCATCATGAGTTAGATGATGTAATCTTATGCATTTGTGTCTCACATTTGTCAACCTAGGGTGTACCTGGGTTAAGAACAAACACCGACATCAGTAGAATAACCAGAAAACAAAACTGGGTTAGCTATTAAACAATACCAACCTTGTTCTAAGGGAGAAATCATTAGTAAAGGGTTACCTGTGGAGCCATGTGAACCTAACACCGCTCCTCAAACTTGCATGAGGAATCAAAAGAAAGAAATTAGAATGATAGTTAAGAGCAAATAAAACAAGGAATTTAACACCAGGAATGGGTTTCTTGAACTGTACAAGGAAGGACTCACTTAAGACTGGAGAAGTACCTTTCCAAAGGGAGGCATGATAGCGAGGAAGATTGTGTATTCCTCTGTCAGCATAAAAAAACAAGAGATACAAAAAACGAAGTCTAATCAAAGGAAAATGTGAATGATACAGAAAAAAATATAGTTCATGGCCAGAAATAGAGAATCAAATAATTATCGTACTTCGCCTGGAGTGGTGGCCCAATCAAGTCATTGCAGGAGAAACTTTCTCTTTGTTATAAGCCAAGGGTAGACGTAGGAAAGTTAAATATCCACTCTCTAATTAGAGAAGGGTATCAACACCACAAAAGGAATCCGAAACCCTCCACTCCACTTCATTTCTATAGGTCGCACGAGGAAATGAAAAACCCAACGCAGAAGATAGACAAATGAGTCTAGGGTTGGTGAGGGTAATCTAAGCCATAGATCGACCATAATGGATCCTCAGCATTGAAACTCTCCTCAATCGACTCAACATTCGGGATGCGTGCCTAAGGAACAGATGCACAGAGTGTAGCCCTGCTAAAGTGAGAGGAATTTCAAATGGCATGGTGATAGAATGGAGTACAACTTGGTCTGTAAAATATGAATTAGATGTATACAACTATTATGCACTGAAAAACAATAAGTGCCTCTACCATTACACCAAGGGAAGTGATTTAAAGAGGGTAGATTAAGGCAATATAGATGTCATCAAAGCGTAATTAAACTCTCATTATTGAGCTTAACCACATTAATGTACTCCAGCATCATGACTAAGGTGGATCATGCCTCATCTACTCAACCAATAATCACATAGTCTAATATTTAGGGTGGGGACTTAGGACTATTGAGTTTAGGTTTGGTGTGTTATAACTCCTATAATAGCATCGATTAGACATATAGTAAATAAAAATGGTAAAAAAAATAAAAAAAATCTTGGAGTACAAATTAGGTTCGTTACAATCTCTATCATAATTTTAGGACAACCCTCTCTACTACCATAAACAAATTGTCCCTTGAAGTGTTGTGTAAAATGAAAAATAGGATTGTGAATGGTGTGATAATGAATGTAAACTTGTTAGAAAATTTATTAGGGATACCTCTAATAAGTGCTCGAAATATAATGAGATAAAACTATGCAAATCACTAACTAAAATGAAGAAAGGAAAAACAAATACTACATAAACAAAAAGCAAGAGAAACTTTTGTACCTATATAAGCTAGATCCAAAGACATTTTGGAGGCAAAATTTAACATGTAAAACTAAAGAAAATGATATGATTCTATTCACAAATTGGAATTCCTACCTCAATTTTTTTATGAATCTCCTAATATGCTAAATAACATTCCAAACATTTCTATAGAGGATGAAGTCTTTCTACAAAAGACATAAATTTCAGGGTTAAGTGTCTAACAAAATTGAAAAACTAAAGACATTGAAAGCTACCAAGCTAAATTTTTAAAAATTGAAGGGCCTATCCTCATTCCTCATACACTCAAACTCTTCAATTTAGTAATCTAGTGATTGCTTAAAATTTGGATTCAAAGACTCACTATACATGCTTTTGAAAGTGGGGATAAAAATAGTCAATCTAATTATAGGACCATTATGACTAACCCCATTTCAGAAAATTTGTATGGAAGCACTTTGAAAAACAAGATCAATGTATGGCTACAAAGCCACAAAAAATAAGCTAAAGACCACACACGACTAAAAAGCTACCATTCTCCATTATATACCACCTATCATCCATAGAATCATTGCAAACAAGTATCACAACAATAAAACCAATCTTCTTTGTTGTTTCAATGACTTTAAGAAAGCTATTGACTCAGTGCCCAAAAATAAACTTTAGAACATCTTAGAAGAGATAAAATTTCTCTTTTTGAGTTTAGAGTTGTTTTAGTAAGGATGTATGAGAATGTTATTACCATGTTTTGGAAAAATAAGGGGTATTCTAAAGAAATTATCTACAAAATAGGAGCCAAACAATGTTTCCCTTATCTTCAACCCTTTTTCAGATACAAATTAACAAGTTAGAGGATTGTTTGGAAGATGTAGGTTGTGTTGGTCCAATTCTTCTTAGTATAGTCACCATACTTACTCCTTATGTCAATGATATTATTATTATGACAAGGAGTCCATATGAGCTTAATCAATAACTTAGAATCATTAAGGAATTTCATTGTAGTATATAAATGACCCTAAACATTAAAAAATAAAGGTTAAAATAATTAAATCCAAAACAACAACATATGATACTTTCATATATGACAATAATAGCTTTGAGGAAGCGTTTTTGTGCAAGTATCTTGGAACTGATATTTACCATCATATCAATTAAAATTGTGGAATTAGAAATGATAAATGGAAGGTGGAAATTTTATTCTAGGCTTGAAAATAACTGTAAATGAGTGAATATTTGGCTATGGGATAAGAAAAAATTATTCTTTGAGGATCTCATCGTTAATTTTATCTTAATATATAGATGTGAATTTTGGGAACACAATATTTCTTGATAATATTGAAGAATTATAGAGTAGATCCAAATTAATTTTATAACTTATAGTCACAAAATTATAAACTAAATACCCTATCCTATCCTCCTCATATAAGTGAGTCTTTCCCCTATCAAAACACAACTACAATTAAGTGCTAATGTATAATAACAAGATAAAAAACATGGATGACAAGAGGATCCCTAAAAAAAATTCTACTCCAACCAAAATAGCCATTGATTTAAGTAGGGATGCCATAAATATGTTTGAGTCTCGGATAAATAATTGGGCAATAAAGAAGGAAGTTAATTTGTAGAATATTGATGATATTAAAAATATTAATATTGTTATGTTTAAGGAGAAAATCTAGGTATCTCTAATAAAAAAATTAGAATTTGGTTTTTGATACCTTAGAGATATGTCTTATGTAAGTGATGGTTTCCCAATGGTTTAGAAATCAATTTCAAACGGGTCATCATAGTATTATTTGTATCACATTTTTCTGAGACTTTTCATATTGTAACAATTTTAGAGATCATACAATGCATACAAAAGCGCCTCAAGTAAAAATTGCATAACTATATTTAAATAATTGGAATTGTGAAATTTTATACAAGTTTTCTGTTAGGAAAATGCCAAATCAACGAGTTCTAGGAAAGTTACCATAACGTTTACTTGGAAAATAAAATTTTGGTTAGAGTTGTGGAATCATAGAGAAGACATACCAAAGTATTATATAGTGATGTTTCATATTCATAAGGGCTCAAATATCAAAGATATATCAAGAAAAGTGTCAACCATTCATATATTATCCAAATTAAGGTTTTAAAAGTACACAAATTGAAAGTAATATAATTTTTACTAGAATATCCATTTTTTTTAGGTGACTAGAAAATGTAAAAAATAGGAGTACTATCATTATTTTCTCATGTGGATCCAAATAAAGGTCAAAAACCTACTATAATAATTAAACCTCCTAAATGTTCATCCAAGAATTATGAAGAAAGTGGAGACTTTGAAATTAGGTTCTCCCAATTAGAGAAGAAATTTAATGAAATGGATGGTTTTATGTTGAAAAAGGTGGATTCATTCACCTCTCAAGACAACCTTAAAATAGAAATGATGGGTGAATTGGAAAAATAAGATGAAATACACAAGTAAGGAAGAAATACAAAAATCCATATAATTCTTATATGGAGAACTAATGAAGTCATGGACATAAGGAAAGGAATGGTGTTGAGACTCAATCACATATGGTAAGTATGTTATCACAATTGGAGAGAGAAAATATTCAATCATGAAACCATAAACATGAATTTTCAATCTAAGATGCACATCATAAGTGCTTCAAATCAACACCAAGGAATTACTACATTCTAAAAATTTTTGTGAGGAAGTTTCATGGTAACAATATTATAACATGGTTTTTCCAAATGGAGCAATAATTTGATATACACTAGGTTGCATCCTTAAAAAGGGTCAATATTTCATCCATGTTCTTAGGAAAAGACCAACATGTATGGTATCAATGGCTTTGTTAAAGGAAAAAGGATTCTATTATACCATGCCCTATTTTTACAAATTAAATGGTAGCAAATTATGAGGATATTAAGAGAAATAAATTCTTCAGTCAATTGGTAAATATTTGACAGAAATTTCCAAATAGAGCACCTCCAAAAATTCCAAAATGTGAGCCCCAAGGTAAGGAACAATTCAAAGAATAATTTTTTAGATATGGGAACTTGAAAGGAAAGCATCTAATATGAGATGTGTCTATTTAAATATAAATCCCTAGAGCATGCTTTATGTAAAGTAAGGAAATTTGAAAGTATAAATATGATGTTAGAAATTTCTTACCAACAACTAGAGGAAACAACATGCTCCCTCTTGTAGCTTCACACAACCAACAAGGTTGACACCTCAACAAATGGATGAAATAAGAGAAAAATGACTATGTTTAAATTGTGACAAAAAGTGTAGTAAGGGGGGTAAATATGGTGAGAATAAATTATCCTCTATCTAAATAATATTCAACTTTTATTATATCATAATTTTATCATATAGTAATACATTAAATCATTCAACAAGTTATAGGTGCATCTCTCCATTGTTGGCTTTGAACAAGTAATTATAATTAGATTAATTTTTCATTTACTTATTTCTTTGCACCATGAAGTTAATTTGGTGCCTAATCCATCCCTTTCATTATCCTTTCAAATATAATTCCTAACAAAAACAAATTTCGGTAACCATCCCTTGACATATCATATCTATCCCACTTGACTCCCACTCCAGTAAGCTCCTTCTGAAATTCATCCTCCCCATATAGCAGAATGTAGCATTATACCTTTCACAAGATGATTTCTCATAACATCATATCTGATCATGAATCTTATCATCCATGAAATCTTAAAGCCTTATTTTTTGAGATAAAAAATACTTTCGTGAAAACAATTAATGTGGAAAATCTGGTTGATCTTGATCTTCAACTTATATAAACAACTCACGACATCACTAGCCCATTTCTTCTATGACCTTTACCCACAACTACTATATTAAAAATTGAGTGGTCATTTAGATTGTGGACAATGGTATTCAAAACAATTTTATATTCATAACCCATGTTAAGGTATTAAATCTACGAATTACTCATCATTCTTGCGCTTACCATCTTCAATGCTCATTCATGTCATCACAATGTCTCATCACCTTTGTTATCATTCTCTAGTATCATGAACAAGTTTGGTAAGATGTCACTCATCTTGAGTCTATCAACTTGTTGCTATGTATTCCTTATGAGTCTAACAACTTTAAGAGAAGCAGTGGTTAAGGGAGAGTGTCAAAGTACATAAGTCCTACTTTATTACGTGTGATCACTCATTTCAGAAGGATTATGTCACTATTATGTAGGATTTGGTTAGATTTATTTGGGTTGAAAAACATTCTCCAATTAATTAGCTTCCTAAATAAGAGTATGGTTGAGATATTTGCTCAATTACTTGATTATGAAATCAAGGTAAATCACTCATGTATCTATACATGTAACATTATTTGATTAATGAATTATTTTTTATGTATTTTTACTTTTACACAGCTCAAACTTACAGCTCTAACAAATATTTATTGGATTTTAGACAAAATTTATAGAAAATGTACGAAATTATATAATAGTGAGACAAATTTAATTGTTTTAACCATAAGAATTTAATGTTTTGAATTGCTTTATATAATTATACTTGGTAAACATATATTTAATATATATGTTGACATTTAATATTGAATATTTTATTTATGGATCCTTTTTTATATACATCAATTTATTTAATCTTTCATATTGAAATATTTTTATTTTATGTTAATCTTGAATTTTTTTTTTTATTTTTAATGAACATTATTTTCAGTCAAGAAATTGAATTGAATTACAACATTATCTCATTTATCCTTGTTGTAAATATTTTTTTTATAGTAAGGAGTGGATGTTTCTCAGAAAAGGAAGCAAATTCAAGCATAATTTTTTGGAAATCCGGGTTACTATTCTTAAGCTTCTAAATTTTGGGTGCCCTAAGGTCTCTTCATGGTGTTGAATATGTTTTCACCATTAAAAAGAAGATTCAAACTCCCACGTTCAGATTTGTTGGTAAATTTGTCACCATGGAAAAATCATAAACCAGCTAGAGAACACCACCTATTTACTTTCAAATTTTCTTCTTGGAAACATTAAAATTTATTTTTTAATATCTCTATACAATATATATAATTTTTTATTAAAATAATTAGTTACTGGTGAATATTCAAATAGTTCATTTTGAATATTATATTGAAATAGTTTTAAAATGTATAAGAAATAAATATTTTCATTATCCTCAGAAGTGAAAATTTAATTTAACTTTTATTTTTTTAATTAAAATATATCTATAATTTATATAAATTATGTAACTGCATGTTATTACATGAGTAAATATTTAATTTGTTGTTGAGAGTGTGAATGAAATACTTTTACCAAGTCTCCTTTATACTCAATTGTAATATCAACTAGCATAGAGTCATCTTAAGTGTGCATCTACCAATAGCTCTAAAAGATCAAAATTGTCAACATGTAAAAGATCGAGGAAAGGTTTGCACATATTCCTCTTAGCTCTTGATAAATGAGGAGCTAAGATATATTTATACTAATTTGTAATAATATTATCTAGCTCACACAAAGATTATAATTCCATTAAAAGCCTAATAAATCACTTATAGAGGCCCCCACAGACATATGTTTGACATTTTTATTTCACATGTTTTATTTTTTATTTTTTAAGGTTAAGTGGGGAGGATAATAGCAACCCTCGTTACCACCAACTACACCTATTGACAATGAAATATAAGATTATGAATCCATTATTTTAAATTTATATGTATATTTATATTTATAGTAGATATTAGATTTCTATACCAAAAATATTTCTATTCCAAAATATGTTTATTAATAAATTTTATTAAGTTTTTATATGTTTATTAAGTACATGTTCTAAAATATCATGGTTTATGAATACGAATTATTATTATTTTAATGTTACATGGTATAATTATTCTGTGGTAATTTAAGTAATAGATAAAATGACTTATTCTTGTCATAGTCTAGCAATACAATATTGGGTGAGATTGTGATTTCTTGTCATTTAAAATTTGTTTTGAAATGCATCAATAGATTCAGCATATGCAAAGGCCTAAAGACACTTGAACTTTGTAAATTACATAGCTTAAACTTATGATTATTAAAAATCTCTATTAATTTGGGCAAAATTCATTAAAAAAAATGCCAAAAAAAAACAAAAAAGATATTCTCTCCCATAACTAAAATATTCCTAATTTATAATTAAAAACAAACTAATTTTATGAAAATTGAATTAATCAATTATTATTTTATTACTACATTATATTTTATTAAGTGTTTGATATATTAATTTATTTTAAACACCACAATACTTTCCCATACATTATAAAAAATATATATAAAAGTTTGTGAAGACTATAAAATGACTAATTTCTATCTTAGTTAGTTTATAATATATATATATATATATATAAATATAAATATAATATAATGTATATGTCAGAAAATGATAATATATATATATATATATATAATATATATGTATATATAATGTATATGTCAGAAAATGAGAAACACATGAAGAATTTTATATATATAAATAAAGTATAAAGTTTGTGTGATTGTAAAAGGTGTTTTACCTCTTTTTATAAAAATATAATGCAATGTAAAGGGATTTGAGACACACATCATGGGAGAATGATAATGCCAAATATTTAAAGAATATTAATGTGGAGTGATAGTATATAATTGATAGGTAGTTGTATAATATAATAAAAACAAAGGTAAGATAATCAAGATGATTACCTCTAAACATTGTTAGGTTTTAATTATAAAGAGAAGGTGTTTATCTATGTAGTTGAAAGTTATGTAGTTTGAAAGTTTTTAGGATATGAATATTAAGTCAATATTAAATTTTCTTATTTCATTTTGAATTTCTTGGTAATAAAGAAGACTTCGTTGGTGTGACATTTTATTTTCTCCCTTTTTATTAGGCATGTGTAGTCATTGTTAGTAGCTTGGAAAAAGTAAATTGAGAATGCAAATCCTTCTCCTCTTATTTTGCATGACAATATTATTGCATACATTCAAATTATAGTTTTTAAAGAGAATCTAACACTTTTGAGACACTAACCCATAGAAGACACGTCATTTAATAAAGCATAAATACAATTCTTTTAGCAATAGAAATAGATCATTCAATAATATAATTATCTTCTTCATTAACATACTTTTGTGATCATCAATATTTTTATGGAGGTGGTAAATCCAAATCTTAATAGTTCCAATAATTCACTACTTATATTGCATTGCGATACTAAAATGATGCTCCCTTAATCCAAATATTAATAGTTCCAATAATTCATTACTTATCTTCCATTGGACTACTAAAATGATGCTCCCTTAATTTACAAGGTTTTTAATTTTTTAATTTTATTTTTTTTTTTTTTATGGAAAACAAGTTGATTCATAGACCCAAGACTTTTGCTTTTATTTCATCCATTAATTGTGTCTGCTAAAGTGGAACAAAATGTCTTTAGTAGCGATCAACTACCCAATTATGAGTGAGAGTCATCATACCTTATATAATTATGCCTTCCTTGTTTTGAACTTGATAATGGGGCCTTTTACCGCAATCTTAACACCATAAGTAGTTGTGACACTTTCTACATAGTTCTTAGAAGAATGTACACTATTTTCTACGCATAAAGCCTCAATGTAAATCATATTCAACTTTTATTATATCATAATTTTATCATATAGTAATACATTAAATCATTCAACAAGTTATAGGTGCATCTCTCCATTGTTGGTTTTTAACAAGTAATTATAATTCGATTAAATTTTTATTTACTTCATTCTCTCCACCATGAGGTTAATTTGGTGCCTAATTCATCCCTTTCATTATCCTTTCAAGATAGAATTTCTAAGAAAAACAAATTTGGGTAAGCATCCCATGACATATCGTATCTATCTCACTTGACTCCCACTCTAGTAAGCTCATCTTGCAATTCATCCTTTCCATATAGCAGAATATAGCATTATACTTTTCACAAGATGATTTCTCACAACATCATATCTGATCATGAATCTTATCATCCATGAAATCTTAAATCCTTATTTTGTGAGATAAAAACTCCTTTCATAAGCATAATTAATGTGGAAAATCTGTTTGATCTTGATCTTCACCTTATATAAACAACTCGCCACATCCCTTAGCCCGTTTCTACTATGACCTTTACCCACAACTACTATATTAAAAATTGAATAACTATATTAAAAATTGAGTGGTCATGTAGATTGTGGAAAATGGTATTCAAAATAATTTTCTATTCATTACCCATGTTAAGGTATTAACTCTACCAATTACTCGTCATTCTTGCGCTTACCATCTTCAATTCTCATTCATGTCATCACAATGTCTGATCACCTTTGTTATCATTCTCTAGTATCATGAAAAAGTGGTGTAAGATGTCACTCATCTTGAGTCTATAAGCTTGTTGCTAGGCATTCCTTATGAGTCTGACAACTTTAAGAGAAGCAACGGTCAAGGGAGAGTGTCAGAGTACATAAGTCCTCCTTTATTAGGTGTGATCACTTATTTGAGAAGTATTATGTCACTATTATGTAGGATTTGGTTAGATTTAGTTAGGTTGAAAAACATTCTCCAATTAATTAGCTTCCTAAATAGGAGTATGGTTGAGATATTTGCTCAATTAGTTGATTGTGCAATCAAGGTAAATCACTCATGTATTTATACATGTAACATTATTTGATTAATGAATTAGTGTTTATGAATTTTTACTTTTACACAGCTCAAACTTATAGCCCTAACAAATATTTATTGGATTTTAGACAGAATTTATAGAAAATGTACCAAATTATAGAATATTGAGACCAATTGAATTGTTTTAACTATAATAATTTAATGTTTTTAATTGCTTTATATAATATATACAGTTTGTAAACCAGATATATAATATATGTAGTTCACATTAAAATATTGAAATATTTTATTTATGGATCACATTTTTTAGATATACATCAATAATTTAATTATTTAATCTTTCATATTGAAATATATTTTATTTTTGTCTAATAATGAATTTTTTCATTATTATTAATATTTTTTAAATGCCAAATATTAATTTTATGTTAAGAATTGAATGAATTATACATATTCCACTTCTTATCCTTGTCGTAAAGTAATATTTTTTATAGTCTAAGGAGGTGATGTTTTTCTTGGAAAAAGAAGCAAACTCAGGAATGATTTTGACGAACCAAGCATAATTTTTTGGAAATCTGGGTTACTATTGTTAAGCTTCTTAATTTTGGGTGCCTAAGACTTCTTCGTGGTGTTGAACATGTTTGCACCATTAAAAAAATGATTCAAACACTCTCACATTCATATTTGTTGTATAAATTTGTCATCATGGAAAAATCACACCCTAGCTAGAAAACACCTTTCTTTACTTTCAATTGCTTCTTCAAAACATTAAAATTTTATTTTTTAATATCTCTATACATATATATAGTTTTTTATTAAAATAATTAGTTACTGTGAATATTCAAATAGTTTATTTTGAATATTATATTGAAACGGTTTTAAAATGTATACAAAATAAATAAATAGTTTTAAAATGTATACAAAATAAATATTTTCATTACTCTCAGAAGTGAAAATATAATTTTATTTTTCATTTTTAGTTAAAAAATATCTTTATAAATTGATATTAAATTATGTTACTACATGTTATTACATGAATTGAAATATTTAATTTGTTGTTGAGAGTGTGAATGAAATACTTTTACCAAATCTCCTTTATACTCAATTCTAATATCAATTAGCATAGAGTCATCCTAAGTGTGGATCTACCAATAGCTATAAAAGATCAAAGTTTTCAAGGTGTAAAAAATCTAGGAAAGGTTTGCACCTATTCCTTTCATCTCTTGATAAATGAGGAACTAATATATTTATACTGATTTTTAATAATATTATCTCGCTCACACACACTTTATAATTTCATTAAAATCCTACTAAATTACTCATAGAGGACTAAATTACTCATACAGGCCCCCACACACACATATGTTTGACATTTTTCTTTGACACGTTTTTTTACTTTTTAAGGTTAACTGGGGAGGATAATAGTAACCCTCTTACCACCTAGGATACACCTACTTGACAATCAAATATAAGATTATGAATCATTATTTTACCATGTATGGTATTCTTTATATTTTATATAGATATTATATTTCTATACAAAAATATTTAATTTCTAATTTATGTTTATAATTAAATTTATTAATTTCTATATGTTTATTAAGTATATGTTCTAAAATATGATGGTTATCAATATGCATTATTATTAATTTAATGTGACATGTATAATTTTATGGGGTAATTTAACTAATAGATAAAATGACTTATTCTTGTCATAGTCTAGCAATATAATTTTGAGTGAAATTGTGATTTCTTATCGTTTAAAATTTGTTTTGAAATGCATCAATAGATTCAACATACGCAATGGCCTAGAAACACTTGAACTTTACAAATTACATAACTTAAACTTATCATTATTAAAAATCTCTATTAATTTTTGACAAAAATTAAGAAAAAACAAAAAAAATCATTCTCTCCCATAATTAAATTATTCCTATTTTTATTATTTACATTATATTTTATTATGATTATGTCTTTGATATACTCCTTTATTTTACACACCACAATACATTTCCCATACATTATAAAATGTATTTCTATAAAAAAATATATAGAAGTGTATATTTTATTATTTTTAAATATATAAAAACTTAATATTATTATTATTTTTAAATCAAATTTAATAAATTATAATTCCAAATCAAAACTTATCTCACTTAACTTTATGTCAATAACATTAATGATTATGATTCTCACGTGTCACTCTTTCCTTTTCACAATCTATTAATTATAATAGTCACATTTAAGGTTTTCCTTGTCAATATTTGTAATTGTAATGATGGTGCCATTGGATGGGACGAAAAAGTGTTTTAATAAATCGTATTTTGGAGCTACTTTAATTAAGTAACCTCCATTCATTTACCTTGGCACTATACATCGAAATTAAAATGAGAAAAACCAAGCCCATGAGAAATGACCAATGACAAATTGTGTGACTAGCATTTTGACAAATTTAAAATTGGTTTTTTAAACATCTGCCTCTCATACCTAAATTTCTCCACATTACCAAAGACGGAGTGCTGTGATATAAATAATCGATTATTTGTTATATTTTGCTTGTATAAACAGTAATAACAGATGAAACAATTCGATACACAGATAAATGAACATGCAAGTTGCAGATAGTCGTGTTTTACTTCCCCCTCTGCTCACACTTTCAACTGCATTTCGATGTCTTGTTCATAGGATTGGCATTTTCCTTTCTCCTCCTCCCTCTTTTCGTCATATTTCTCCTTTCTCGGTTCCAACGGCTGCCCTCCATCCACTAGCTTTGCATCTTCAACACGTGGGCTCTTTCTGTTGCGATAAAAACAGGATAAAACCATGTGAACCAACCCCAATGGCACTCCAACAAAATTTGGTGCTGCGCAGAATATGAAGTACACACAAAGCAACAAACCACTTAGCGGTAGTTCCAAATTAACGGTTCTTGCTGCGCGATATTGTTGGGTGATATAAACTGATAACAACAATTTAATTACTATATTATTACCGCCATTCTTAAGTAGATTACAGATTCCCAGAATATTTTGGGACCGGACAGACATGGGCGTGGTCTATTTTTTGGGCGTGGTCTATTTTTTGACCCGCCATGTCCGTGGATCCTGGAATATTCAGAGAATCTGCGATCACCGTGGATGGTGTATGGCTCTCTCAGCAATAATACAGTGAGTTTAAGTCAATTGCACATTCACTTCCGAGGAAAGCGAACAACGAGAAATAGAAGCATAATAAAAAGACATTTACTATTACCATTCTCTGAATAGTAATAAGCATAGTAAAAAGACATTTACAATAGCCACCACCAGTAGCAATAATCGATGCTGAAAGCTGCTGAGCCTTCCGAGCTTTTTTAATAATTACGAAAATTGAACAGAGCAATGTAATTATTAGGTCTTGAATAATTCTATAATTTAATTAGTCAGCTAAAATAAGGACCTTATTTAATTATAGTTAAAATCATAATAAAATAATAATTTGTTTAGTTATATTTACTATTACAAGAAAATATACCCTAATTTAAAAAAAAAATGTATTTTTAGGTTTTTCCTAATTAAAAAAAATATTATTTATTTTAGAAAATATTATTTTCTAATTTTTCGAATGAAAAAAGTTATTTTATTTTTCACAACCATAACTACAATGTTATGCCACCCGTTGCTGATAAGAGGGGCCCCATAGAACGTATAGAGAAGAATATTGAAGAGCGCTATTGTGTATGGTAACCCCGAAAAGCTATATGGTGCTTTATTCACAGTTGAATTTTAGTCTAGTAATATTTGCACACTATACTCACATTGGTGCACTATACATGAGCAAAGCAAAAGCACTTCCTGTAATGTCATGTCAAATCAAATAAATCAGTGGACATGATTGACATTTTACTTCATATACGACGAACACGAATATCTCAAATGCAAAAACCCGTTTCGTCACTCGAGAAAATACCATCATGCAGCATGAGAAAGTGGACTTGAGCACATTAAACAAACAGAATAGTACATATTATTCAAATGGTTTTCGTTGATCATACGTCTTCAAATGCAATATGTAAACTGTAATATGTAATATTAACCTGTAATATGTAAACTCTGTACGAAGTAAACATCATAACATTAACCTGTAATATGTAAACTCTGTACGAAGTAAACTTTTCTATTTTAAAAAAAGTAAAATTAATAGACAATAAAGACAAGTTGTAATATACATCATAATATAATATTTAAAATCTTCCCCACAACGTTTTATGTATGCAAGGTTGATATGATTTGGAAATATAAAATGCAAAAGATGGCCTATTATGTCCACTATGAAGCGTGCAATAAAATCATGCACCACATAATAAAAGTTCATGGGAACAAAAGCGTACTGGAATAGATTGCAAAATTGTAGTTGACGGGCGCATTTAAATTTTCGAGACAAAAGCACCTTGATATTTTAGTACGGAAAGGAATCCAGGATAATTCGTTATATAAATCAAGGAAAGATTAAAGTGTAGGAATAAAAATTTGCGCAATACTTTTTAGTTACAACGATAGCCACAAAAGCATAATGCATCTGGGCACCTTTTAAACTCCGAAATGAATACCAGGTACTATGAAAACTATCCTAAGATACCTGTAAAGCAAATAGAGAAAGATTCAACGGATAGAGATGCCCTGATAACCATTAGTATATGGAGAAAGTAAGACGACCCTGAGATAGACGCCCTGATAACCACGAGACAATAAGATGACCCTGCACATATGCGGTCAACAAGAAAAGCAAAGGTGGCGACACTTTCTGAATACTAAATAACTAAATGAATGTCCATGGGAATAGGAACACACTATTAAACTCCGAAATGAATACCAGGTACCTATGAAAACTATCCTAAGATACCTGTAAAGCAAATAGAGAAAGATTCAACGGAGAGGGATGCCCTGATAACCATTAGTATATGGAGAAAGTAAGATGACCCTGAGAGAGAGGCCCTGATAACCATTAGTATATGGAGAAAATATGATGAGCCTGCACATATGCGGTCAACAAGAAAAGCAAAGGTGACGACACGTTCTGAATACTAAATAACTAACTGAATGTCCATGGGACGAACACAATATTAAACATTGTGTTGTTGACAGTTGCCAAGAAGGCAAGGAAGGGATGAAATGCATTTGAATAATATGTACTGTTCTGTTTGTTTAATGTGCTCAAGTCCACTTTCTCATGCTGCATGATGGTATTTTCTCAAGTGACGAAACGGGTTTTTGCATTTGAGATATTCGTGTTCGTCGTATATGAAGTAAAATGTCAATCATGTCCACTGATTTATTTGATTTGACATGACATTACAGGAAGTGCTTTTGCTTTGCTCATGTATAGTGCACCAATGTGAGTATGGTGTGCAAATATTACTAGACTAAAATTCAACTGTGAATAAAGCACCATATAGCTTTTCCGGGTTACCATACACAATAGCATAGTTACCAAGTTCGAATTCGAATTCGATTTGATACGGAAAAAAATCGATTGTTTAAAATTTAATACGAAAAAAATTCTTAGGTGAATCTACCAAATATTTAAATATATTGTTTTTTTAATATTTTAAATTTTAAAATATACCACATACCTATTATTTTAATCACATTAATTCTAAGCAAATCTTTACTGTAACTTATTAACAACAATATTTTATTATTTTATATAATACAAACTTTAAAATATTATTAATTTAATATTTTACTCAAATTCTTGTATTTAATTTTATGTGAATTATATAACACATTTTTGTTGTTATATTAAGTGTCCTAAATAATCTATCTATCACTTTCCTTAACTTTTAACAGATTTTATTAACAACGTTACTTAAAAAAAAATACTTGCTAAAATCTCATCCATTAAAAAACCAACTATTAACAACTTTGCATTGACAACCTTGCTTAAAAAAACATACTTCCTAAAATCTCATCGATTAAAAAGCGAACCAGCTTTACCATTCATTAAGACTTATATTAACGTGTCGTCTCACAGGTCTTGGAAACTTAGAGATTAAAAACCAACCAATAACAACCTTGCTAAAAAATAAACTTCCTAAAATCTCATCGATGAAATTTACCATTCAATAAGACTTAACCTGCCATCTCACCGCTCTTTGAAAGTTGCTCTGATCTCCATCAAATCTAAGTTCGTCAATGGAAAGTTGAATCTGATTTTAACGGTTAGTTGTATGCAGTTTTATGGATGCGATTTTAACGCTTAGTTGTATGCAGTTTTATGGAGGCGAAAAGGGTTTTGAAGAGCAGATGGGGGATCTGGAAAACTGTTGTTAGCTGTTATCTCTTGTAAACTGAATCCGCTGTGTGGAAAAGGGGTTTTCAGGAGCAGATGGGCGACGTGGAAAACTCTGTAAACTGAATCGGCTGTGCAGAAAACTGTTGTGCTCTATTGTAAACTGAGCATGACGTACCGAACTTCGAATTAACGAATTAGTTCGCAAACCGAACCGAACTGCCGTATTTTCGAATTTTTTCCATCAATTCGACCGAATTTGGTAACTATGCACAATAGCGCTCTTCAATATTCTTCTCTATACGTTCTATGGGGCCCCTCTTATCAACAACGGGTGGCATAACATTGTAGTTATGGTTGTGAAAAATAAAATAACTTTTTTCATTCGAAAAATTAGAAAAAAATAAAATAATAATTTTTTTAATTAGGAAAAACCAGAATAACACAATTTTTTTTTTAAATTATGGTAATATTTTCTTTGTAATAGTAAAATTATAACTAAACAAATTATTATTTTATTATGATTTTAACTATAATTAGATAAGGTCCTTATTTTAGCTGACTAATTAAATTATAGAATTATTCAAGACCTAATAATTTCCACCAGTCTAATGAAGTGGCGGAAATGACAACAAGAATCTTCTATACATGAACAAGGCATCATTATTGTGAATTATGTAATATTAGATATCACTATATCTAAGTAAATAGTGATTTTTGACATTTTAAATGACCATAATCCTTCTAATCATATATCTTTAACACTATAAACTCTAAAATGTGTCATGCATAAAAGTCTCTTTGAAGAGAACTTAGATAATAAAGGCACTTGCTTTTTCACAAAAATAAACTTGACATTTCCTTAAAGGGTTTAAATATTAAATTAGATGTCCTCTCATATAAGAATAATAAAAACCTCCCATTTTCAAGAACTTGAATTGTTATGTAATGGTTATAAAGATCAATGTTAGTATGTGATAAACATGTGCTATGTGAATGTTTATATTTTATTAATAAAGTTATTAATGTTATGATGGAAAATTCATGGACTGGCACCAGAGAAGTGGATGGAACTTGCCAAAATTGTAGAGGAATCATATTCGTCATGATTTTTCCTAAGCAATATGTGTGTGTGTGTGTGTGTGTGTGTGTGTTTCAACCTTGTGGGAGATAAAAACCAGGAATAAAAGCGCTGCAAGTGGAAAAGGCAGGATTTTAGCTTTAAGGTAAAACATGGAAAAATCCTACGCTGAGGGGAAACAGAACCCTTGGAGGCAGGACACTACCCAGGAAAAATTTGTGAACATGTTAATGATAAATAAGCATTATCAAGGGAGAGTAGAGGTTACTCATGCTTGACAAGTTTTCTTAGCTCGGGGGGAATCAAAGGATTCATGGTTGGGAGGTCTGGTGTAGTGAGCCATTGATTTTTCGTGCTCAAGTATATTGGTTAGAAAATTCCTAAGTATGACTGAATGGTTTTATAGTAGATATATGATATTTTATAATGGATGCATGTTGATGATGAACTATCTTTCGTCGATGATTATTCTTATTAATTGCAAAGTTGCATGTTATGTTAATATTCTTCCTAGTTGCAGAGTTGAATATTATATTTACTAAATGTATGCTAAAGGTTAAATAATTACTATAGTGTTAATATCCTTCCTAGTTGAAATGTTGAATATTACATTTATTAAATGCATACTAAAGGTTAGATAATCATTGTAGTGTAAATATTCTACCTAGATGCAAAGTTGAATATTGTGCATATTAGATGGATGCTAAAGATTAGAAAATCATTGTAGTGTTAATATTTCGTAGAGTTGAATACGGTGTTATATTAGATGCATGCTAAAGGTTAGATAATCACAGTAGTGTTACTATTTCTTCCTAGTTGCAAAGTGGAATATTGTCCTATACTAGATGCATGCTAAGGATTGTTACCAACTGAGGTTAAATAATTCCTCTCAGTTGCAGAGTTAAATTGTTGTGTTGTATCTAGGCATACTAATGTTTGGTTAACCATTGTAGTTAGATATTCTTCTCGGTACAAGTTTATATAAATAATGGGTAGTGTATTGAATAGTAATTGTATAAGGTATAATGGCTAAAGTAGGACATACATATTAAGGTGTTCCATGAACAGTTGCAAAGGAATATGCTAACCATTACCGTCTTATGAACGACTCAGTTGCATGTAGGAAATTTTACATCTCATATAGTGAATACTGAATATAGGTACTTTGTTTTAACTAAGTTGAAATTACGTAGCGGTGTAGTAAAGAAAATACCACACATACGAGCATGTAAGCATTCTAAATGGGAAATTCATCCTTGAGGCGGTCTTCTATTTAAGGGAAATGGTACAGTGACCACTTTTGTATATGCATGTAGAAGTTAAGGAAGTGTAGATTAAGATGAGGGAGACTACATAGGTAAAATGTAATTAACTGATACCCTATGGCCATAACATTTTAACCATAGATATAAGATAAACTGGTATTTCAGCAAGAGTTAACTAAAATAATTAGACAAGAGGAAAAATGTGATTCTTCCATTGGCATTCATACAATATTTTCATTCACATGTGCAGAAGAAAAGAAATACAGATGTGAATCAAAAGGAAACTAAGCTATTCTAAAATTTGAAAACAACATCCATCAAATTACGAGCAAACTAACTTAAATATCCATATTCATGAGGGGTGTTTAATTCAACTCTTTAGCAAAAAAAATTTACAAGATATCTTACAGTCCGGATCAATGTCGTATTAGAGAAAACATAGGGACAGACTGGAACAACCACAACGACTCTCAATAGCACTTATACATTCGGCATAGTCCTTGCTCTATTGAAGCTAGAAATCAAATGTACATATAAATATGACTAATAATGGATCAACAAAAGGGAACTCAAGCCCTGTAACCAGGGATGAAAAATCACTTCTGGGTAGTAGAACTGCCACCATCAAAATTATGAACGTCAAAAGTCCAAGGTCAAAATCCCCAAAGAACCAGAAATACAATTAAACAAATTGTGGATCCTAATTGGCTTCACTAGGTCAAAAACACACAGACCTCCATAGATGGTAGAACGAAAGAAATGGGGATAAAATTTCAAGCATCAAAACCTATTTTCAACAGGAGTCACCAACTTTTTCAGTAGAAAACCATGACGAGTTATATGTTGTAATCTTGCGCATCTCTATCTCATATTTGTTGACTTGGGTATACCTAGGATAAGAAAAAACATCCACATCAGTAGCATAACCAAAAATCAAAATTGGGTTAGCGATTAAATAATACCAAGCCTATTTTAAGGGAGAAATCATTGGTAAAAGGGCTACCTGTGGAACCATGTGAGCCTAGTACCGCTCCTCAGACTTGCATGAGGAATCAAAAGAAAGGAATTAGAAAAATAGGTTAAGGGAAAATAAAAAAAAGAAGTAAATTCTAGGAATGGATTTTTCGAACTATCCAGGGAAGGACTCACGTAAGACTAGAGAAATGCTTTCCCAAAGGGAGGTTTGGTAGTGAGGAGTCTGTGTATTCCTCTATCAACATTTTAAAAAAAAGAGAGAGATAAACCAAAAAAACGTCTAACTAGAGGAAAATGTGAATGATACAAGAAAAAAAATAGAGTTCATGGGTAGAAATAGAGAATCGAAGAATTACCCTACTTTTCCTAGGGTGGTCGCCTAACCGTGTCATCGTGGGACAAACCTTCTCTCTGTTATAAGCCAAGGGTGGAAGGAGGAAAGGTAGATGTCCACTCTCTGATTAGAGATGGGTATCAACACCACAACAGGATGTCAAAACCCTCCCCTCCACTTCCGCTCTATAGGTCGCAAGAGGAAATGTCAAACCCAATAGAGAAGATAGACAAATGAGGTTAGGGTTGGTGAGGATAATCTGAGCCGTATATCGATCATAATGGATCCTAAGCATTGAAACTCTCCTCGACCCACTCAATGTTTGGGATGCGTGCCTAAGGAATGAATGCACAAAGTGTAGTCTTGTTGAAGCGACATAAATTACAAATGGCATGGTGATAGGATGGAGTACAAATTGGTTTGTAAAATACGAATTAGATGTATACAACCGTTATGCACTGGAAAATTACAAGTGCCTCTACCATTACACCAAGGGAAGTGATGTAAGGAGGATAGACTAAGGTAACATATATGTCATCAAATCATAATTAAAATCTCATTACCAAGCATAACCACATTAATGTACTCTAGCATTATGACTAATGTGGACCTTGCCTCATCTACTCAACCAATAATAACATAGTCTAATATTGAGGGTGAGGACTTAGGCCTAGTGAGTTTAGGGTTGGGGTGTTATAACTCCTATAATAGCATAGATTGCACATGTAGTAAGGAAAAATGGTAAATAAGAAAAAAACTTGGAGTGAAAATTAGGTTCATTACAAATGGTATCAGAGCACAATTCTACTTTGACCTTGTATATGGGAATCTATGCAAAAAAAAACCTACAAAAAAGAAATAATTTTTTATGTATCTGTATGTTTAAACTTACTATGTTAACTATTTTTCTCAAATCTAAATGATGGTGTAGGTGAGAAAATATGAAATTGAACAAGTGTGGAAATATCTCTGCTGCCAAATACTGAAAATGAGGAATTGTATGTGGAAATGGGGGAAGTCGGCAGTACTACTGCCATAAGCTCTCAGTTGGTGGAAATAGTAAAGACAATGCAATCAAAGTTAGTTCAACTCCGTGGTAGTAACGAAAAATTGCTAAGAGCCAATGAATATCAGGAGAAGCTAATTCGAGAATAGACCGAGAAGTGTAGTAAAAAAAGTGTAAATCAAGAAGGTACAAGGAATATAGGTTCTGACAAGTCGGGAAGTGGGGGAGAAACTGATCTTGAATCACCAAGGGCATATCAGAAATGAAGGTAGGTTGAATTACAAGGATAATTTAGAAAGATCAAACCACTAGTGTTTGATGGTGAGAAGGAGGAGGATGCAGAGGCATGGTTGTTGAATATGACAAAATATTTTCTAGTATATGAATATCAAAGCAACTTGAAAGCGTGATTGAAAATTTATCAATTGCACGGTAAAGCCACTATGTGGTGGATGGAGCAAAAGAGTGTTCAAGCGCTGGAAGAAAAAACAATATCATGGGAAGAGTTTCAACAGGAATTCAAGGCCAGATTCCTAACTAAGACGTATTATGATGATAAGGCTAAGGAATTTCATGAGATGAAATTGGGGAAACTAACTATGGATGAATTTGTAAGCAAATTCACCATTTTGTTGTGTTACATATCCTATTTGAAAGAAGAGAAGCTAAAATTCAACATTTCCTAAACTGTTTTCCGATCTCTTATAAGGAGAGAATTGAGTTTTGATAACCCAAAGACCCTGGACAAAGTAATCAGAAAACCAAGGCTATGTCATCAGCAACTCAAAATATAAAAATGAAGGTGGAAAACGATGGAGGACCAAGAATGGTGGAAGAACTGGTGGGGAAGTGAAGATTTGATAAATTTTGGTAGAGATCATCGAAAAAAGGGGGTTAAAGAATAAATACCATTTCCATCTCAGTCTCACATGGGCTCAAGAGTAAATGAACCGAATAGAAAAAAGTATGACGCCACCAAAGAATCACTAAGGTGTTGGGGATGTGGGTGACCTCATATGATGAGAAACTACCCACATAACTCCCAGCCTATGCACAACATACAGAGAGTTCAGGAGGCCACTATAGTAAATGATGTTGCAAGGAGCATATGAAGGATCAGTGTCACCTTAGAAAATAGGCAAGTTGAACATCAAGCCACTATGCTTGAAATAGAAAGTAAAATCTCAACCTAGATTGTGTTTATTTTAATAGATCTCAAAACTACCTTTAGCTATATTAGCCCCCAAACTGTAGAAAGATGCAATCTAAAAATAGAAAAAATCAGAAATGTATGGATAGTACAACTAGGCATGGGAACAAAGAGAAAAATAACTCAGTATGTGAAACAGTGCCCTGTTGGTTTTAATGGTTATTTCTTAGAAGTTGAATTGAATCTTCTTCCACTTGAGTCATATGACATATTAGTGGTAATGGACTAGTTAGAACCACAAGATGCTATTATAAATTGTCTTGAGAAAACAGTGGCATGTGTAGGACCTGATGGGGTCCTGATGATCATTAAGGGAAAGCCGAAACTGGTAACGGTTTGATAAATTTCCACCCTACAACTGAAAAGAAGAGACAAGAAAGGTTTTCAACTGTATCTGGCATAGGTGGAGGCCAACCCTCAGCTGTCTGAACATGAAAAGTTGGAAACGATCCCAGTGACAAGGGAATTCCTGAATTTTTTTCCAAAAGAAATTCTAGGATTACCACCATCCAGGGATATATATTTCACGATAAATCTACTACCCAGGGTTGTTTTAGTGTCCAGGACTCCATATCATATGAGAAATCCACAAATATTACAGTTAAGAATGTAGTTACAAGAGTTATTGGACAAAGGATATATCGGACCTAGCATTTCTCCTTAGGGGCATCGGCTCTTTCTGTGAAAAAGAAGGATAGTACATACATAATGTGTATAGATTACCATCAACTGACCAAGTTAATAGTAAAAAATAGATATCCCCTACCACGAATAGATTATTTGATCAAGTAAGAGGGGCCTCAGTTTTTGAAAATATTGACCTGAGAATGGAGTATCATCAGTTACAAAATTAAGAGGAAGATATATAGAAGACGACTTTTATAACACAGTATGGGCACTATGAGTTCATGGTGCTACCTTTCGGTCTCATCAATGCTCGTGTGACTTTCATGTCTCTCATGAACAACGTGCTGCACTAGTATTTGGATGACTTTTTATTGGTCTTTATAGATGACGTCTTGGTATATCCAAGAATGAGGAGGAGCATTAAGAAAATTTAAGGATGTTACTGCAAACATTAAGAGAGAATAAGTTGTACGTAAAAAGTAGCAAGTGTGAATTTTTCCAAACCAAGATACAGTACTTGGGACATATCATATCTAAAGAAGGATTAGCAATGGACCCTGAGAAGATTACAACCATTTTGGAATGGCTAGTACCAAGGGATGTGTTTGCATTTCGTTATTTTATGGGGATTGCATGATACTATCACAAATTTGTGAACATTTCCATATTGGCATACCTCATCACCTCATTACAGAAAAAGGGAATGAAGTTTGACTGGAGTGGAAAATGTCAAGAAAGTTTCAATAAACTTAAGAAAATTCTTATGACGACTACTGTCTTATGGATAGTAGATCCAAATCAAGAATTTGTAGTATGCATAGATGCGTGCCTTGAGGGATTAGGAGGGGTTTTGCTACAAAACAATGTTGTGATAGCCTATGAATCCCAAAAATTGAAAAAATGCGAGCAAAATTATGTTGTGTATGGTCTGGATTTGGCTATATCAATTCATGCATTAAGAATGTGGAGACATTATTTGTTGGGTAAAAAGTTTGTTTTAATGATCGACCACCTCAGCCTTAAATATTTTTTTAGTCAATCTGACTTGAATGCAAGATAGGAAATATGGTTAGCCTTCCTCAGCGAATTTGAATTTGAAATCAAACATACTAAGGGGAAGGAGAACAATATTACTGATGCATTAAGTCGACATGCTCAGGCTACAGTTGGGAACATGAGATTAAGTGTAAGAACGAATCTTCAGGAACATGTAAGATTATTAGGGCAACATGACCCCCAATACCAAGAATTGCACAAGCAGATACAACAAGGTAAGACAACAAGGTATGTGATAAGTTCTAAATCATTTATCACCTACCAAGGTAGATGGGCTATTCCTAATAGCACTCCTCTCAAACAGATAATTTTTTATGAGAAACATAAAGATCCATATGCAGGTCACTGAGGATACCAGAAAATGATAACTGTGTTAAGGAAATAATTCTTTTGGGTTGGAATGAAAAAGGAGGTAGTTGATTACTTGGCAAGGTGCCTCCAATGTCAACAAGTGAAAATATAACATCATCATTCGACAGCTCTGTTGAATACATTACATGCTCCATAATGGAAGTGGGAAATGATTTCCATGGATTTCATAATTGGATTACCAAGAACTCGGTATCAGCATGATTCCATTATGGCAGTAGTAGATGTAATGACAAAATAAACCCACTTTATTCATGTACAATCCACCTTTGGAACAACAAAAATCGTGACTATCTTCATGAAATATATTTTTCGATTATATGGTATACCAAAAATGATCATATTACATCGAGACACCAAGTTTACTTCAAAATACTAGAAATTAATGTTTGGGAATTTTGGTAGAAAATTAAAGTTTAGTATAGCGTACTAACCACAGACGGATGTGCAAACTGAAGGAACAAATCAAGTCTTGGAGGACCTGCTTCGAATTTATGTGATGGATAAACGAACAAAATGGGAAGACTATTTACATTTAACTAAGATTGCCTATAATAATAGTTATCAGTACTCCATTAAAATGAGCCCCTTTGACGCTCTTTATGCAAGAAAATCCCATACCCCTCTCATTTGGATTCAACTGAAGGATCAGTTGATCCTTGGGCCTCAACTCTTGGGTGAAATGTAAAAGTTTGAAAAATTCAGCAAAATATTAGAACGACTCAAGACAAACAAAAAAGTTGTGCAGATAAAAAATTATTTTTGAAGGAATCTCAAATCAAGGAACATGTGTATTTGAGGATTAGACCTTGGAAGAGTACCTTGAGTACTGACAGTTGTGCTAAATTGGCACCACAGTACTATGGGCCATTTGAAGTGCTCGACCGAATAGTTTTAGTAGCATATCAATTAGCTTTACCTGCTCATATTAAAGTACATAATGTATTTCATGTGTCGCTATTAAAAAAATATGTGCATGATAGCTCTCACATAATTGATTGGCATATTCTATAGGTGGAGCTCGAAGGATATTTCTTGCCCAAACCACTCCGTATTATAGAACGGTGGGAAAATGTAGTGCGGAATCGAGTCATATCTTGGGTTAAAGTGCAGTTGCAACACTTTACTCCTAAGGAGGCAACTTGGGGAAAAGAAGAGGTCATAAGGGCTACTTATCCTGAGTTATTATGTGTTGAATAATAACACCGAGGACAATTTTAAGTCAAAAGGTGGGATGATGTAACACCTCGCATTTTCAAGAACTCGGATTGTTATGTAATGGCTATAAATACCTATGCTAGTATGTGATAAACATGTTTATGTGAATGTTTATATTTTTTTAATAAAGTTATTAATGTTACGATGAAAAATTCATGGACTGACCCCAGAGAAGGTGATGAAACTTGGTAGAATATGAGAGGAATTCGTCATGATTTTTTTTTAAATAAAATATATATAGAAATATATAATATATATATATATTGTGTTTAACCAGTGGGAGATAAAGACCGGGAATAAAAGCGCTGCAAGTGAAAAAGGTAGGCTTTTAGCTTTAAGGAAAAACATGGAAAAAGCCTAGGCTGAGGGGAAATAGAACCCTTGAAGGCAGGATTTTACCCAAGAAAAATTTGTGAACATGATAATGATAAATAAGAATTATCAAGGTAGAGTAGAGGTTACTCATGCTTGGCAAGTTGTCATAGCTCGGGGAGAATCAAAGGGTTCATGGTTGGGATTAGGTTTGGTGCAGTCAACCATTGATTTTCCAAGCTCATGTATATTGTTCAGAAAATTCCTAACTGTACCTAAGTGGTTTTATAGTAGAGGTATGCTATTCTATAATGGATGCATGTTGATGATCAACTATGTTTCCTACAGTTGTTGGTGAGAAATTTTCTAACATCATATTCATACATTCAACTTTCCTTCCTATACATAAAGCATGCTCTAGGGATTTATATTTAAAGAGACACATCTCATATTAGATGCTTTCCTTTCAAGTTCCCTATCTTACAAATTGTTCTTTGAATTGTTCTTTAACTTGAGGCTCAAATTTTTGAATTTTTGAATGTGCTCTATTTGGAAATTTTGTCAAATATTTACCAATTGACTGAAGAATTTATTTCTCTTAATATCCTCATAATTTTCTATCACTTTGTAAAAATAGGGCATGGTATAATAGAATCATTTTTTCTTTAACAAAACCATTGATACCATACATGTTGGTCTTGTCCTAAGAACATGGATGCAATATTGACCCTGTTTAGGGATGCAACCTAGTGTATATCAAAGTATTGCTCCATCTGGAAAAACCATGTTATAATATTGTTACCATAAAAAATCCTCACAGATATTTTTCAGAATGTAGTAATTCCTTAGTGTTGATTTGAAGCCCTTATGATGTGTATCATGGATTGAAAATTCATGATTATGGTTTCATGATTCAATATTTTCTCTCTTCAATTGTGATAACAAACTTACCATATGTGATTGAGTCTCAACACCATTCCTCTCCTTATGTTCATGATTTCCTTAGATCTCCATATAATTCTTTTATGGATTTTTGTATTTCTTCCTTACTTGTGTTCATCTTATTTTTCCAATTCACCCATCATTTCTATTTTAAGGTTTTCTTGAAAGCCTAATGAATCCACCTTTTTCAACATAAAACCATCCATTTCATTAAATTTCTTCTCTAATTGGGAGAACTTAATTTCAAAGTCTCGACTTTCTTCATAATTCTTGGATGAACATTTAGGAGGTTTAATTGTTTTTGTAGGTTTTTGACCTTTCTTTGGATCCACGTGAGAAAATAATGGTAGTACTCCTATTTTTTACATTTTCTAGTCACCTAAAAAAATGGATATTCTAGTAAAAAGTTATATTACTTTCAATTTGTGTACTTTTAACACCTTAATTTGGATAATATATGAATGGTTGACACTTTTCTTGATATATCTCTGATATTTGAGCCCTCATGAATATGAAACATCAAACTATAATACTTTGGTATGTATTCTCTTTGATTCCACAAATCTAACCAAAATTTGATTTTCCAAGTAAATGCTATGGTAACTTTCCTAAAACTTGTTGATTTTTGGCCTCTTCCTAAGAGAAAACTTGTATAAAATTTCACATGTCCAATTATTTAAGTATAGTTATGCAATTTGTATTTGAGGCACTTTTGTATTCCTTGTATGATCTCTAAAATTTTCACAATATGAAAAGTCTCAAAAAAATGTGATAGTAATAATACTAATATGACCCATTTGAAATTTATTTCTAAACCATTGAGAAACCATCACTTATATAAGACATATCTCTAAGTTATAACAAACCAAATTCTAATTTTTTTATTAGAGATACATAGAGTTTATCCTTAAACATAACAATATTAATATTTTTAAAATCATCAATATTATACAAAATAACTTCTTTATTTCCCAATTATTTATCCAAGACTCAAACATATTTATGCCATCCCTGCTTAAATCATTGGTTGTTTTGGTTGGAGTAGAAATCAATTTTAGGGATCCTCTTGTCATCCATCTTTTCTATCTTGTTATTATACATTAGTACCTAATTGTGGTTGTGTTTTGATCGGGGAAGACTCGCTTCTATGAGGAGGTTGGTGGATCCTCCTGTTGGCATCAAAACTATTGTCTGCAAATGGGTTTATAAAATTAAGTATAAGGCAGATCGTTCAGTTGAAAACAGAAGGAAGACTTGTGGAAAAGGGGTATTCACAAATAGAAGGTGTTGATTATACATAAACATTACCCCCTACATCTAAATGGGGCACTATTATAACCTAACTTTCTATTGCAACTCAGAAAAGGATGGAAAATACATCATATGTATGTAAAAATTGCATTCTTGAATGGTGATTTGGAAGAAGACGTCTTCATGTTTAAACCAAAAGGTTTTTAAGTTAAACGAAAAGAGAAAAAAGTATGCAAATTGGTGAAGTGCTTGTATGGTTTGAAACAAGCACCCCAAGCATGGTATCAAAAACTAACTGAGGATCTTCTCAAGTTGAATTACAAGCATTTTGATCTAGATTATTCACCTTTATTTGCCAAGGAAATTGGAAGATCAATTGTATATCTAGTTTTCTATGTCGATGATTTGATGATCACATGGAGCAATGGTTATTACATAGAATATGTTAAGAAGGAGCTACAATTTTTTTTTGCTATGATAGGTTTGCATTTAATTTGTTATTATTTAGGAATTAAATTCAATAAAAAAACTCAACATACTTTTATTTCTCAGAAAAAATATGTTGTTCAATGATTGAGTAAATTTGGAATGTAGGATTGTAATGTTTTTTCTACTCCAATATAGAAAAAGCTAAATCTTACTTCAAATGAAGCCAAAAGATCAAAAAAAGTACAAGTGACTTGTTGGAATTTTGATTTATATTCCTACTACCTTTCCTGACATAAATTTTGTCATAGGAATACTTTCCAGATTTATGCATCATTCCTATGAAACGAGTGTTAAAATATTTGAAAGGAACTCAATCATATGACATCAAATATTCAAAAGTTTCAGACGTCCATCTCACTGGTTATTTAGTTGTTGACTTTGATGGTGATAAAGAGAATGGGGTTTCTACTTCTAGTTATTTGATGACTCTTGGATCAGTAGTTGTCACTTGGAGATCACAAAATAAATTTGTATTTTCTCATTCTACACTAAAGATAAATATGTTCTTGTACCACAAGATACAAAATAAATCATTTGGCTTCGAAAAATACTTGAATATTTGTAGGAGAAACAAAATATTTCAATGCCTCCCTTTGTTAACAACATATCACGAGTTCAAGTGGTGAAGAATGCTAGATTCCATGACTGAACCAAATATATCAACAGAAAATATCATTTGATTCGACATCATGTAGAGGCCAAAATATTTGAGTCTGACACATTGTCCTACTTCTGAGAAAATTGAAGATATTTTTACCAAATCATTGGGACGTGAAAAGCTTGAAAATTTCATAATTTTACTTCGCATGTGAGGTGCCCCTTTGAAATAAGAGGGGGATGTTAAGTAATCCTTTAGGATCAGATTGTATATTAGTTAGTATTAGTTCATTAGTTTTTTCCCTATATTTCATGCTAATATTTTATGGAGAAGTTATTCATACATAATTTTCTCCCTTTGGTTTTTCTTTGCATAAATATTAGTTTTTGAAATCAATAAAACAATCTCTATTGTGAAGCTTATTTAATGGGGCATGTCTATATTATTTTTATTTTAAAAGAAACATATATCAACTTAACATTGATACATTTTCCTCATAATAAATTGTAAATTATATCACTCAACAATATCTTTTTTTTACTTTTTCTATTAACAAAACTCTAAATATTATTATTAATAATAATTAAATTTAGTAAATTATAATACAAATCAAAATTGATATAATTTAACTAATTATGATATTACCATGGTGACAATATATCTACTAAGAGAGCCATACACCATCTACATCACACTTTTGATGAAAGTGAATAACGAGAAATAGAAGCTCAGCATGAATTATGCACCCTTGGTTTGGATTACTAGTCTCTCAATAGTACTAAACACAGTAAAAAGGAATTAACCATAGGCAATATCAGTAGAAATAATTAATGTTGAAAGTTGTTGATCCTTTTAATATTTTTATTAAATCGCTCATATAGTGTGCCACAATTATGAAAATTGAACAGAGCAATGTAAAGCTTACAATTATAGATTGCGACAAAGCGTATACAATAATTGTCGCTACTATTTTTGTAGTTCCTACAAGGACCTTCTTATGCTTTTGATCATCTACAAAACAAGATGAAGCTATCGCCATGGAAAATTTTAGGGGCTAACATTTGCATGTGGGCTAATTTTCCATGATTTTTCATAAGATTTTTTTTTTTTTTTTTTTTTTTTTTTTTTTTCCGATTTCCATTTTTTCTAAAAATGATTCACCTAATTTTTACAATATAAAACTATTTACCTTAAAAATAAACAACGTTATATAGAGACTATATATAAAATCATCATAAATTTGAATAATTTTACAAATATATCAAAAAATATTTTATAATTTTCAGATTAGGGACTAGTGAGATTCACCAATGTTTTTAAACTTCAAGATAATTTTCCATCCTTAAAATTTTCCCTGGCTATCACTATAGTCCCAAACATCACCAACACGCAAGTGACCATCCTGGTTATTTTCATCTGAAAACAATTTATATATAGAGAGAGACAATAATTCAAGGACCTATAAGGTGCATTAATTTTATCCAAGCAACTATTCAGTTATACTATTTACATTAAGGAAATATGTTGAAATTCCAATATCACCCAATATAAGAGAGATGTAAATGAAGCAATACTAGAGAAGAAGCCAATGCCATTCACAACCATGATTATGATGTTATCCCACACATTACTCATTAACATAAAAATTGAGGCTGAGTGTTCTATTTTGGACAAAAAACGTGGAGATTAATTCACTCAATTGAATTCTGCAATAAAATAGAGCTAAAAACACAAGAAAAATGACACAGTTAGAACAGGGAAAAGCAAAGTGATTGTGCCATAAAACTTAAGCGTAAAAACTCTAGAAATATATCACAAAACGATATACTTTAAATTATATTTTTGAATACATGAAAGATAAATCCATAGGAAAAATGGAGGCTACACGAAGTAAAACTATGAGTTCTTACTGAGATTTACACTCCACTTGGAGTTGTCGAGAGTAACCAACTATAAACCCCATAACTAAATTATGTTACACACTGACCATAAATTGCTCCACTATTTTATCTCCTTGGAATCTCAGACTTACATTCGTCACATAGGAAAAGACTTCTACATACTTGTTTTGTTCAAAACATACATTTTTAATATTTCAATACATGACAAAATAAAACATTTAAAACCTAGGATGGAAGTTTGTACTAAAACGTGATTTTTTGAACTTACATATGTTGTGGAGTTCATATATCAACTGCGGAATAAATGTGTAGACGATACATTTTAGCAACCCTCCATTAAATGGCCATTTGTTCTTAATTATCTTATGTGTTGTAGAATGGGAAGTTTGTACTCCCACTAAGAATTTCATTTAACCAATGCCCTTTAGCTTGCAAACAAAATCCGCAACATGCAATAAAAATTTACTTGGTTGACCTACTCGTGTACCACAAATATGGTTGTTTTCAATTTATTTAACACTATGTTTGGGATTTATTTTGCAACATAGAGGTAACATGTAGAACTTGTTCAGAACAAAATTGCAAAGCACTATTGTATATGGTTACCCTGGAAATCTCATTGTAGTTCTCTTTTCTATCACCCTCTTGAATGTTTTATTTTTCACTAGCATCACCAAAAACATGTCATTCTGAAACCCACTATGGCGCTTTATTCCTAGTCGAATTTTTATGTATTGATATTTTCACAATATATTCGCATTGGTGCTCCATACATGAAAATAGAAAAAGCACTTCCTGTAACTTCATGTCAATCAAGAGAAATCGATGGACATGATTAATATTTTAGTTCATATACCACTAACACGAGTATTACAAATGCAAAACTATAGGTCTTATGTGATATATAGAAATAGAAATTCATATGTATGAGTATAGAGGACTAAAGCACAACTTAATATTAGGTTTTCGGTGATGCTAAGAGACCTAAAATTCCAACTCTCAAACGTGCGAAGTTGTTCATCATTTAGTTGTTCTCAAACATTGAGTTCCTTACTTGCGTGACGACAAAAATAATACCTCTTAGAGAGGAAGTGGTGCAAGTGCCACAAGTCTTGTGCTTATAACATTTACAGTATGGGCATACAACTATGAGAGGGTGGGTGTCTACAGAACTTTCCTTTCTCTCTATCTCTACATAGATATTCTCTCACTTGTTAGATGCCAATGAGAAAAATGTAATGCAACATGAGAAAGTGGACTTGAGCAAATTAATCAAATAGAAAAGTACATATTATTCAAATGGTTTTCGTTGATCATACCTTTCCTTCCTGACAATTGTCAACAACAAAATGTTTAATATTGTTTTTCAATGCCACACAATTAATTATTTCCTTATTTATTTTTTAATATCTGATCATGATTTCTGTTGATATTCAAAAACCAAAAATTACAAGTGACATTCTTTGTAGCATATTGTGAACATTGTCAACCAGAATTTATTATCCACACAAGCCCAAGAGTGACGATTGCCTAGATGTACAAAAAATACCATAGGCATTGACAACTAGATATAATGACTACGCAAGGTTAACCATTGGTGAAACAAACATACTATGGTAATAGAAACAAACATAACATAAGAGAACCAAAAAACATGAGAACCTAGAACATAAATCTGGATAGTGGGAGAGCATAGGTAGAGTCATTCATCAAGGATGAATACTAGTTCATCTAGATATGAATTTCAACTAACCATATTGAGCGGTGTAGCATTGGTGATCACTCCGCCATTCTAGGGCATTGTGGAGTCAGTAGTTGAATCTAAATTAATGTAGCAATCGATTTTGTTCATCCAAATTGTGGTGTCATCCATATCATATTTGATATCTGTAATTATTCGTTTGATTTACTCCTACCCACAAATATCTTGTAATTATCAACTTATTTGTCCCTCAGAACTATGTGGAACAAAGAGGCCATTTGCTTGTGTGAAAATATTGAGTGAGGAAAAATAACCAGTGTTTTCTCCATTTACCTGGGTCGAGTACCCACTTTGTTTTCCTTTCACAAACCTTGAAATCTGAATGGTACATTCTTTCACAAAATTCACTTTCCTCCATGGATTGAATTTCTTGTCTAACCTCCAAAGGCATAACATCATAAAAAATTCCCACTAACTCGCAACCAAATAGACAATGTTTTTTGCATGAAGCCACTGCAGATGATCCTCCCCTTCTATTGATGAGTTGTTTTCGTGGTTCCATATAACAAAAAAACTTGCAGTACAACCTAACCAAAAAATATTGGGATAACCCATAATTAATTTTGCAATGGATGGTTAGGTCAGACCGTGACACAAAACCCTCATTTCCTAGGAGACTAGACACAACTAGCGGTGAGAAATACCTAGTGTAAACATCATCCATGTACCCATACTAATGAATATTCCAACCAAACATGACTATATCGAATAGGACTTAAAAATATAGATAATTCCTCCTCTTTAGACTTCGTAACATACCCTGGTCAAATTGCATTAGAGGAATGAGCCCAAAAGTGGCCTCATAATGAAAACTAATAAAATAAGAGTTAAAATAATAAAATTAGAGCTCTAAATTTTGGAAGGAAAAGAAGAAAACTACTTTTTCTAATTGTATTTCTAGCTTTTTGCCTTATAGGTTTACTCAAATTTCAAGTGTAGGCACCCATTAGATGCAGAATTAATTTTGTATTCAATGAGTACCCATTATGCATACTTTTGAGAAGACCCACATTGATAAAAATTGAAGATACATAAAAAAAGAGTATGTTTAACATGTTTTTTTAATGTATCTTCAATTTTAATCGATGTGGGTTTCTCAAAAGTGTGCATAATGGGTACTAGTTGGACATGAAATTTAATTGTTAATCCAATAGGTGTCTACACTTGAAATTTAGTAAAGTTTTAAGGAGATAAGACAAAAATACAATTAAAAAATATAGTTTTTGTTCTTTTCCGTCCAAAATATTTACATTTACCCCTTTTTAACTTTAAAGTATTTTGATTGGTTTACATATTATGACATGGAAATTACTTGAAAAAATCATAGGCACTTTTAGGCTAAAATTTCCTGTAATGAAAGCTCACAGTATTAAAATCAAATAGAAAATGGACCACTATACCAGACACTGGCAAACAAGACTGGGAAGTTAAAGGATAAGTTGAAAGGTTTGAGGGATTGCAAGTCTACTAACAAGAGTACTACAACAAACTCAAAAGAAGGCCTAGTCGATGAATGATGCAAAAAGCACACAAGATACATTTGATAGACACCCTCGACCTGAAAGCCCTATCAATGAAAATGATAGAGGGGAAATACACAGAAGATACGATCCGAAACAACCACCACCCATAACTATATCCCTCAACAAAACTTGAACTAGGATGTCTTGCCAAAAAAAACAACAACACAATCTAAAGTTACACCATACACAATTAAATGGCATAGACTGATCACATGACCACCTGAGGCCCAAATAGACCATCACATACCTGCTCAATGTTGGACATAACAAGAATTGACCACAATAATTATTATCATAACAAGCAACTCTTAAAGGGTTGTGACCATGGAAAACACAATCCACCCGCACATTCCTTGAAAGAATGAAAGAAGAATGGTGCCACCCTATAGACACTGGTGCTCTTTACCACCCTACTGTTCAGTTGTGTTATATTCTTTCCACGACTAGCCCACGTAGTTAACTGGGGGGTTAGAGGGGGGGCCAGAGCCCCCGTTTCGTTGAATTTATTGCCTAACGAGGGGTTCACAACGGGTTTGAGGCGTGCAAGTAACCCCCATCTATGGGATCTGGGGTAGTGCCCCAGAATTATTTTTTTTGGACACTATATTAGGTTGGGCGGACCTCCCTATGGTTTTTTCCATGTTTTTCGCACATGATTTTGGACGCGATAGTTTTTGGTCCATGGTTTTGGAAGAGATGGTTTCCAGTCTATGTTATTGGATGCTTCGGTATGTATAAATACGTATTTTAACATTGAAAGGAACATAATGGAAAAATCAAGTAGGGAGTCCCGATTTTGGGATCCAGGGGAAAATCTCTGTGTATATGTGTTTTATGTGTTATGTTCTTGCACTGTTTATTTTCTATGTTTTAGAATTTGCATGTAGGTAATTTATGTATGGGATTAAAACCTACACCTACAACAATAATAGAGCCTATATATAACTAAAATGTAATGGGACCAGATAAATTATCTTGAGATCTTACGAGCATCATTGGTTCAAAGATAGAGATGATAACAATTTGTAAAATAATTATACCACTTAAAACATAATCCACCAATGCATACCGTAAAAGAGTCATAACTGTTTCGCAGCACCCTATAGATGTTGTTGCTCTCTGCCACCCTACGTGCTCAATAGAGACCATATATAACAATACTCAAAAGGCATGGTTAAACCATGAAACATAATAGAGCCTTTTTCATTCCTTCACCACGCACCAAGTGTTACACCCCAACCTGTGCTTCTTGTGCCCAAAAACACCCATAATTCGTGTATCATAAATGTTGTTCAATCACCCTTTAGGGAAAAAATTCCCTATCTCCATTCTCCCACAAGCTTGATCCTCCATTCTTGCTTCAAAAACCTTAACTTCTTATTCGATGTGGTTTTCATAACCCACTACCTTGGACCGTAACCTCCTAAAATAAATGCCACAAATAAACCACAATACAACACCCACAATTAACACCTTTTGCCTTCTCCACACATTGGGGACTTTGCATGAAGTGAGTGGCTTGGCACACTCTCCCAGGGTCATGTCCACCTTCACCACCAAAATGTGTTACATGTTACTCATTATTTTCTTACTTCTCGTTCACCAGAAAACCACTTGCCTGAGATCCTCGATGGTTTGGCATCAACTAAACACCCACACCAGGAATCAACCTATTAACTCTTTTCCTATACTACATTGCCCATTCTTGTAGTACTAGGATAGAATCATTTTATACCCATTCATACCACTCTTCCTCGAGAGCTACCTCAGTTTCACTACTACCCCATTTAGCTAGAACATCCACTACTTTATTAGCTTCCCTCTTCATATGAGCAGGGATAACATAATCAAATTGTAGTACGAGATACCTAATGTCACTTTCTATCTCTTGCTAATTCCATTTGGAGATTGCCTTTTTAGGAAGGTGACATAGTAGAAGTTTGTGCACCATGTTGGTCTCAATTTGAGAGTCCCCATGAATTTTCAATAGACATATTCCTCTTCCTGTGGCAAGTTGAAGTCCTTATTCCAGTGCCTAGAATTTCACAATGTTTTTTGTGGATTCTCCACATGAAAATGCATAAACACACAACATATTCAATTGAATGTCTCTCAATATCCCTCCAATAGCTTAAACCCCTGCATTTCCCTAATGAGGCTCATCAATAGGTACATCATAAGGGTCATAATGCCATCCTTAATCTTTAGAACTATCTATTTCTCACATTTATTTACAATTTTTGTTATATTATGCTTAGCGAGAGGGGTAAAATATGTTTTGCTATGTCATGTGGCCTAATATAGTTTAAATGCGGAAAATGGAGCAATTTTAAGATGATTTCAATGCAGGATCTTGTAGTAGATAACATAGAGAGATTCTAGGAGGTTGTCCACCGCATTAACTCCCTCATTCACCCAAAATCACCACACTCTCTCTCATCATCTTGAGGTCATCGGTAGCCAACCAGGACGAGGTCAATGGAAGCCAAGCAAGTGCAATTCAAGAAGATCTAGATCCACCCTTCTCGAGTTTTGGGAGACAAACATTCCTATTTTCTAGGGAGTTGTTAGTAGATACCCTATTTTATGAATAAACATGCTAAAGAATGCATTAGGATTCGAAATTTGTTTTCAGCTAAGAGGTTATTGAGCTCAAGCACTTGATAGTGTTAATTTTTACTAGTTATGTGATGTATTTGACATTGATGCAATGTTAATGAGAAGTTTCCTATTCAACCATCAATGAGTTAGTTCCATAGGGTTGAGGCTCTTGGGTTTCGGCCCAACCCCAGTGGATTAGGTCCCACTTATGTATTGGTAATTATTTTTAGCTTAAGATGTTTATTAGTTTTCTGCATTTCATTAGAACATACCCCTTCAAAAATCTTGTGATTTCAACCTCTATCTCATTTCTCTCGTGGGAGCATGAATGGAAGAATCTATAATCAAAGTGAAAAAATGCTATGTTTATGATTTCTTGGAAGAGTTCTAAGTTAGTCATCCTATTTTGCATGTGTTTGTTGTAGCGTAGAAGTTTATTTGTTACTAGATTTGAGTTTTTGGTATAGATTAGATGGTATTTAAATTCAACACATCTTTTCCACGATTGGGTAATTTATTTTTTCAATGATAAAAGAGTATGTGCATGTGATGTTGTAGGGTGGTTTTGATCTATAGGAAATGAGGCTTTCCCTATCTCCATCCAAGACTTCTTCACCCTATTTGATGAATACCAAAATTCTATTCTTCAGCTCAGTCCCCTACATCGCCGTGAGCAACCCTCTTAGTCCAAAACATGCCTTCTCGAGGTCTTGAGCTTGGTTAGGGGTGTTGCCCACCTTTCATCCATCTACCACAACCTCCATCCACCTTGCCATCCCTTGATTTCATCATTTCTACCTCCCTGTAGGTTTTAACCCTGTACAGAAATTACCTGCATACGAATTCTAAAACAAAGAAAATAAACAATGTGAGAGCATAACACATAAAACACATATGCACATAGATTTTCCCCTGGATCCCAAAACTGGGACTAATAGCTTGATTTTTCATTATGTTCCTTTCAATGTTACAATACATATTTATACATGCCAAAGCATCCAATACCATGGACCGAAAACCATCGCGTCCAAAACCATGGACTCAAAACCATAGGTAGGTTCGCCAACCTAATATAGGGTCCAAAAAAAATTTTCTCGGGGCGCTGCCCCGAACCTCGTAGAGGGGGGCTACCC
>APFE030538699.1:54546-124352 GCA_000404065.3 Pinus taeda | reverse complement strand
ACTATCCCACGAATCTGGTAGAGAACACAACAAACTGATGCACTTATCTTCATCTGAAATTTTAATATCAACAAATGATAACTGACTTACCATAGTAATAAATGCATTCAAATGCTCTATCACTGAGTCTCCGTATTTCATCCTTAGGTTATACAACATTTTCCACAGGTATAGTTTATTCACCAGAGACTTAGATTGGTACAAAGTCCCTGACTTGTCCCATAGAGCCTTTGCCGTAGCTTCCCATGATACATTCAACAATACATAATCTGAGACGCACAATCGTATTGTGCTCTTTGCCTTCTGATCCAACTTATTCCATTCTTGATCGGTCACTCCCGTTGGTTTAGTACACAAATCTACCGCGATCCACTGATCTTTATCCACCAATAGATCCTCCATCTTGATTTTCCACAGCTCAAAACTCTGACCATTGAACTTCTCAATCTCTATCTTTCCGTTGCTCACCATATTCTTTCACCACCAGAATCGATCTCGCAGATCTCCCACTGAAAAGGGTCTACCACAGGCCCGAGCGAAACCCCTCAACAACAAAGGCGTCCCCTTGAAACCAAAATAGCTCTGATACCAAATGTAGGTTTTAACCATGTACAAAAATTACCTTCATATGAATTCTAAAACAAAGAAAATAAACAATGCGAGAACATAACACATAAAACACATATGCACAGAGATTTTCCCCTTGATCCCAAAACCAGGACTACCAGCTTGATTTTTCATTATGTTCCTTTCAATGTTATAATACATATTTATACATGCTGAAGCATCCAATACCATGGACTGAAAACCATCACGTCCAAAACCATGGACCAAAAACCATAGGTAGGTTCGCCCAACCTAATATAGGGGCCAAAAAAATTTTTCTCGGGGCGCTACCCTGGACCCCGTAGAGGGGGGCTACCCGCCCCCCTCAAACCCCCTGGATAAGGGGAAATCCCTCCCCCGCTGCGCAATTGGTGCAACGAAGCGGGGGCTCCGCCCCCCCTCTAACCCCCAGTTCACTACATAGGTTAGTCGTGGAAAGAATATAACATAGCCCAACACTCCCAAACCTTCTCTAAAACCTTCATGTGGCATTACAAGCCTTCTTATAGCATTACAGGGCACCTATAGTAGCTTCTTGTAGCATTCATGTAGTAGAATATTTTACCCCCTGTTTTGACCTATGATGCAAGTTTGACATAGTTTAGGAGTAGGTTGATGCCCAGCTTGGACTCCATGATGAAGGGAATCACCTAGGCCATTTGATGAGCCTCATCATTAGGTAACTATATGGACCTTAATACACCTCCAAGCTTATTTAAATAAACTCTTCTCATAATTCCTTACATATTTTGATTATATTTTGCTTAATGAGATGGGTAAAAGTAAGATGTTATGTCTAGTGGACTAATGTGCAATGATTGCAGGTTTTTGAGAGTAAATCATGCCAATTTTGGCTAATCAAGGGCAGAAACTCGAATAAGGCAAGGATGAGAGATTGTAGGAGATATATCCTCCTTGGTTAATCCTCACTCATTCAAATATTCCTCTACCAAATCACACTATCTTGGAGTTGCAAGAAGCTGAGTCAAGAAGATCAAAAGGCAGTCAAGCTAGTGACAGTTAAAGAGCCAGTTCATCTTAAGTTTGGGAGCCAAGCCTCCCTAGATTTAAATAACTTGTTGGAGACTTCAGTTTTATGAATAAAGAGGCCTAGAGCCTCATTAGGATTCAGATTTTTGATGTAAAATCACTAAGAATTTTTGTTTCAAGACTTGTAGAAGACATTTTTATGTAATTTTTCTGATATGATAATGACAATGAACATTTCCTTGATCCAAAATGAGTTGACTCAAAGGGCTAAAGCTCTTGGTTAGTGCCCAACCCTAGCAGTAAAGCCTCCTCTCCTGGTATTTGTATGCTTAGATGGTTTCATAGATTAATGGTTGAATTGTTTTTATCATTATTTCATTGCAAGTAGTTGTGGAGTTGATTAGTTTCCTTCCATTTGTGCATTGCATTAGCAATATCTTAGGATGATAAAGGAATATCAAAAAGCTGATAGTAGATAGTGTTGGCCTCAATCCTCCCCTCAGGGACCATGGTTTGAGGAAAGAACTCCTATGAAGCCACAAAAAGATATAATTTTGATTTCTCATGGAATTTAGGGTTTTTTGCTACTTAGGCTATCATTTTATCAGTTTTCAAGAATAGGATTTAATTGTCATTTCTGATATCTTCAACCTTGTATTAGATCTCATAGTGTTTCACATTATTCTAGAAGTGTCTCCATGCATGAACTAGGCAACTAGGTAATGAAATTTTATTTTCTTTAGTTGATTGAAAATATTTCTTGCTTGACATGATTTATAGATAAATTCCAATGATTGATGTAGTGTAGGACTTTTAGCAGTGCAGAGAGATTTCATGACCAAAAACCTCATCCTAACCTCATCCATCCATGATTGTCACTTTTTACACTAACTCCATCACCAAGTACATCATTCCATAAGAACACTTCTCCAAGTTTGCTGACCAAATCCAAGCATCTCACAAACTCTATTTTGAGCTCTTAAGGAGTCCTAGCCACTCCCTTGCCTCATTTCTGCCACCATCCACCTTCCCTAAGCCCTACACCACCTTCCAAATCACTCCTATTGCTCTCAGTTGGATCTTGTAGGAATATAAGGGATCCTGTAGGAGCATTAGGACATCCTGTAGGAGGCATTAGGACATCATGTAGGACGACGTATAGTGGACTATTTTGAGGCTGAATTATGGAAAAAGTGCCTAGGAAGATAGGAGAAGATCCCTACTTACCTCCCAATCCATCTGACCATTCACCATCATTCCTAATCCACCTGCCACATCACCAAGAGGATTTAGCATTCATACTTTTCACACAAAAAAGGGACAAAAAGGAAAAAAGAGTTATTGTGTTCATTTACATGCATAACAGTAGAGCGTTTGGTTATTTTAGATTGCATCCCTAGGGTATTAGGATTACACGCATTCTAACTTAGCATTTGTTTAAAATAAATCCTCTTAGCAATTAGTTAGTTGAGTGGTGTGTTTAAGCATTTGATCTCAGTTTTTCCTTACTATAGTAGACAAGATTTCAATTAGTATAAATATCCCTTTTCCTAATTGGTAATCAAGCATCTTGTGAATCAATAGAAGGTTGGCTTGATAAACAATATTGGTCTATTGCCTGCTTAGTAGTGACAAAGAGTGGATTCATCGCATCTTCTTGTGTGTACAACACTGTCACCTCCAAGTTTGTACAAACCCCGGGTTGATAAAGAAAAGTTGGTAGCCCTAGGAGTTGCATCATTCTTGTTGCAATACTAGTGCTCATGACTTTTTGGTGTCGTTTCTAGGGAGGTGTCTAGGTAAGATGTCATTTATGCTTTATTTGTTCCATTTCTTATCTCTGACATTCTACTGTTAGCTTCATTTCTGCAAAAGTAATTGTAAGTTAGTTTTCTTGCTTTTCCATTCTGCAAGTGAGATTTTATTCAAGTGGTTAGTTTCCATTTAGTTTGTGATTTCAATTTTGAAATTAGTCTCAAAACTTGAAAAATCCAAAAAATAAAACAAAATCACTTCTTTCATGCCTTGTAGGAATAGTTATAACTTAGGGAAATTTCTACCAAATACCCCCACCACTTCAAACAACCAACCTTCCATATTCTTCGGTATTTGTGAATTGGAGGACCCCTTAGGTGAAAAACCAGAGATTTTTGAAGAGCCTACAGGGGGAGAAGAAGAAGGATAACCCATTCCAACTGACCTAATGGCTGAAAATAGAAATGACAGAGGATATAAAGAAATAATTGATGGTGCCTTTCCCATCAGAGTAATTAATGGGGATACCAAGATGAAAAACATAAGCCCCTCTGCTCTTCCTCATTTCCATGGTCTGACCTTAGAAGATCTAGATACTTTCTTGTTTGAGATTGTTTTCATGTGTAGAACTTATGATTACACCACTGATCAAAAGAATTTGAAATTATTCCCATCCACTCTGAAGGATGCAACTCTGTATTGGTTCATGGGTTTACTTGAGGATACCATCACAACCTAGGCTCAGATGCATGAAACCTTCAATAACAAGTACTAAGACTACTACAGGTCCAAAGACACTAAAGAGGAAATTTTTAGGATGACCTTGGGGCATGATGAATCCCAAGAGGATTATGAAGAAATATTCCAACTCATCTACAAAAGGGCAAGGTGCACACTTGATCCTGAGTCACTGAAGCTAGTCCTACTCCAATGGGTAAGGGAATATATTTTGGATACCCTAAACCTGCTAGCAGGAGGGGACATCTACCAACTACCCTTGAAGATATCAATATTGTCTTTAGGAATGATTCTAGGGCAGCTAGGAAAAAGGATAGGGGCAGTTAACCAATGACCAGCCCATCCTCTTCCAACACATCCATAAAACATGAAACAGGAAATATTCTGGAAGATTTCAAGAGTGAAATGATGCAAGCGCTTTCCCTACCTATGGACACTATGCACATCAAGAAGAAGAAGGAGGAATTAGAAAGAGCATTAGCCATATTCTGCCCTAGATGCACAAGGAGGCACCATAGAAATGAATGTCCATTAAACCTGATCGAAATATGCTCGGCCTGTGAAGAAAACCACTCCACAGACAAGTGAGGTTCTTTACCTGGACTAAAAGCTATGTCTCAGGGAACTAAAGGGGTGACTGAACAACTCTTCTACATAAATCAAAGGATACCTCATGGGCCTTGGCCATACCAGCAGGACATGCAAGGGTCATCACATGCATATTAAAACCCTAACCAGAACACATCCATTCCCTCTTGGGGACCCCCTTCTCATCCCTCTTGGTCTACACCTCCTCCTTCGTCTTTTTCACCTCAATGCCATTCCCAGTCGATCAGCCAATCATTTCGGCCATATACTCCACCACAGCCTCAGTGGAATGCACCACCCTAGGGATAGAGGCCCCCATACAACAACTCTAACTTTATTGCCTTCAGCTCCTACTCAACCACAACTTTTACACCCCGCTCCACCTAAACAACCTTAGATGCCTGCCCAGCCAAATCTGAACCCGAACAATAGACAGGCACATAAAGTGTACAATGGAGAGACATCTTATCCTGCTTATGTTGTGGAGATTCAGGAAATCAACCTAAGATTTGGGAGTTTACTCCCAGACAACCAACCTCCACCTCCACCTCCACCTAGGGAGAGTGAGGAAGAAAGAGAGGAAAGTATGCCTAGAGTGAATCCACCACCCTTTCCTGAAAGATTAACTCATCCAATCCAACCTACCCCAGAAGAGAATGAACTTTTTGCTAAATTGAAAAATATATGTGTCAAAATTCCACTTCTCCAAGCCATCAAGGATGTACCTATTTACAATAGATTGATTAAATAGAAGTGTTTCAAACATCTCGGGAGCTGAAAAAGAGACACCCATACCATTAATTTCATTGGATAGTTGTCCAATTTAATGCTGGGGAATGTAATTTTCCCAAAAGTATTTGGACGCTAGAAGCCTTGAAGTAGATGTGCACATCAATGGCACCATTGTCCCACACACTTTGATTGATCTTGGGGCTTCCGTTAATGTAATGACTAAGGATGCCATGCTCAAGCTCAATCTCTAGGGTTCATTAAGAAAGACCACAACAGTCTTGCAACTTACAGATCGTTCCACAATAGCCCTTGAGGGGATTGTTGAGGATGTGATGGTCTCCGTTGACTCTTGGGAGTACCTGATAGACTTCCTAGTTCTCCAGCATATGGCCAAGGTTATTGGTTACCTTATCATACTTGGGAGGCCTTACTTAGCCACCGTCGATGCCTACATTAGCTGTAGGGTTGGAAATATGACTATCAAATATGGGCATCTTTTGAAGAAGTTAGTATTGTACCCTCCTGCTCAACCATCTCTAGAAAATGAATTATGTTTATGGCTAGAAGATGAGGAACAAGATGAATTCTACTCATCCCAACTCTATACCTTAGAAACATCCATGAGAAGAGGACAACCAAATGAAGATGATTTGATTGAGAACATACTCCAAAGTCCAACTACTAGCACCTTGTACTTAGAGGAAGTAGTAAAGCAAACTAATAGCAACCATCATATTGATCTATGCTTAGTTGATTCAAACCCTACCCATGTCAAAAAAATAGAATTCAACCCTAAAAGGACTTTGAAAATAAACCCCTCCCTTTTTGTACACCAGGAAGAAAATTTGTGCAACATGCTAAGGGAACGTCAGGATGTCTTTGCTTGGAGTTAGAAGGAAATGAAGGGAGTGCACCCCTTAGTGTGTACTCACCACATTTATAAAAAAGAAGGTTGCAAACCTGTCCGACAACCCCAAAGGAAAATGAATCCATCTCTCAAGGATATAGTCAAAGAAGAACTACAAAAATTTTTGGATTCAAGATTCATTTACCCTATCTCGGATAGTGAGTGGGTTTCTCCTTCAATGTTGGTTCCAAAGAAAAATGCGAAGTGGAGGATTTGTGTCGATTACATAGAGTTAAACAAAGCCACAAAGAATGATCATTTCCCTCTACCTTTCATTGACCAAGTGGTAGATGGCCTGGCAGGGGAAATTTTTTTCTCTTCCCTAGATGGGTTTAGCGGGTACAATCAAATCCAGATTAGTCGAGGGGACCAGGATAAAACCATCTTCACTTGTCCTTGGGGTACCTTCACTTATAGGGTCCTTCCTTTTGGCCTATGCAATGCCCATGCCACTTTCAAGAGGGCAGTCCTAAGTATCTTTGTTGAGATAGTCAATGATGTAGTAGAAATTTATACGGATGATTTTACATCCTATTGGTATGATTTCCAGGAGGCTCTCTCCAACTTCAATAAGGTGCTGAAAATATGCATTGGAATGAGCTCATCCCTTAGTCCTATAAAATGTGAGTTCTTAATTACTGCAGGGACTATTATAGGTCATTCAATATCCCAGAAAGGACTGCAGGTGGACCCAAATAAGATAGCCATCTTCCAAATGGTCACATCTTTGTGAAAATAAAGGAATGTGAAAATATTTTTAGGTTTGGCATGATACTATAGGAGATTTATAAAATACTTCAGTAAGTTATCTTCTCCTTTTTTTGGGTTATTGGCCAAAGACTTTGAATTTTTATGGTTAGGAAGCTATCAAGAGGCCTTGGACACCCTAAAGGACAAGTTGACCACTTCATCGATTCTGTGAGGCCCAAATTGGGCCCTTCCTTTCCATATACATGCTGATTCCTTTCACAAAGCCATAGGACAAGCTCTAGGCCAAATGGATGACAAGTTAACTTATGTCGTCTATTTCATCAGTAAGAATCTATTAAAGGCCAAACTGAACTATACAGTGGCTAAAAAGGAGCTCCTAGATATTGTGCATTCATTGAACAAATTTATGCATTACATTAAAGGTTACCAAACATTTGTACATACTAACCATGCTACAATTAAATACTTGATGAATATACCCAATTTAAATGCCCAGATTATTAGATGGTTACTTTTATTACAATAGTTTGATCTAACTATTATTAATAAGCCTGCCAAGGAAAATGCTATTGCTGATTTTTTATCCAGGTTGACTTTTCCTATAGGGGAGGAAGGAATGGTTGATGACCAGTTACTGGATGAAGACTTATTTTCCATTTCACTTCCCTATCCATGGTTTTCTGACATAGGAAATTACTTGGTGTTTGCATAGTTTCCACCGAACTTGTCCTCCAAAGAGAAAATAAATATTGTGAGGAAGAGTGCCCCATTCACTTGGATTAGGGGCAACCTCTTCAAACTACGACCGGATAAAATTTTGAGAAGATGTGTTAGGGAGGAGGAAGTCTTTGACATCCTTCTGACCTATCATGATGAGCCTTTTGGAGGTCACTTTGTAGCCAAAAGGACAACATTCAAGGTGCTACAAGCTGGTTACTACTAGCCCACTCTTCACCAGGATGTGAGGAGGTATACTAGTCAGTTTGATCGGTGCCAAAGGATGGGAAAACCTACCCGAAGGGATGAAATGTCTCTGCAACCTCAAGCAATTTTCGAGCCATTTGACAAGTGCAGTAAGGATTTCATTGGACCCATTGACCCTCCATATAGGCAAAAGAAGTACATCATTTTGTGCACTAACTATTTAACCAAGTGGGCTAAAGTCAAGGCCATCAAAGTAGAAACAAAGGAGAAAGTGGTTGAGTTCTTAAGGAAAAATGTAATTTTTAAGTTTGGGTACCCTAAAGAGCTGGTAAATGATCAAGGCAGCTATTTTACATCTCACATGATTGAAAATTTAATAACCCAGCACAAGATCAAGCATAGAATATACACTCCTTACCACCCACAAGCTAATGGGCAAGTGGAGGTGACCAACAGAGCACTGGAGAGAATTCTGAGCAAAGTGATTAGTAGTAGTAGAAAGGACTGGGCAGGTAGATTAGTTGAAGCCACTTGGGCCTACAATACCACCTGGAATACAACCTCTGGATTCACTCCTTATGGGTTTGCCTATGGGAACAAGGCCCTGTTGTCCATTGAATTTGAATACATCACCTTACGAATGGTAGCACAACTAGATCTATATGTCACCAGGGCACAACAGGAGAGATTTCTCTAGCTGAATGGGTTAGATGAGTTTAGAATGCAGGCCCTCCTGTACATAGAGGTGACTGAAGTTCAAAGGAAGATGTGGAGTGACAATAACATAAAGGACAAACAATTTCAAGAAGGTGATTGGGTTCTGTTGTATGATTCTACATATAAGGATTTTAAAGGTAAGTTAAGGACTAGATGGTTAGGGCCTTATGTCATAAAAAAATGTCATGATAATGGTTCAGTATAAGTAAGAACCATTGATGCAGAGGATATTCCTTTACTTGTCAATAGGCACATATTGAAGGTATATAAGAAGCTCTTGTCAAAGCAAGAATTAATCAATGGCATCAACAAGATAGTGATAGTGGTGGAGAAAGTCTCAACTTCTACCCCATGAGGCACTTGAGTCCTATTGTTGGGTTGAAAACCTCTTTTGAGGCACCCAGATCAAGGAGCTAGGATGAGAATCTCTTGGAGGAAGACTAGTTTAATATATATATATATATATTATATATATATATATATATATATATATAATATTATAGAATATATATATATATATATATATATAAATATATTATATATTAATACGGGTAGTATTCTATAATCAAGAAGAACAGAGAAAAAAAATTTGCAAATGTTGTTTACAGGTCAGCAGGAGGAGGATCAGAGCAATAAGACAGGAGAAAAAGGACCTATACAATTCATCTTTTCATTCCACCATCCCATATTCTTCATCATCCCATCATTCCCTCCATTTTTGAACTCATCCAAATTAGTTTACACGGGCTCTATGTTTTCTATAGGATTCCCTGGAAACCTATAGGATGATCCTGTAGGAATTATAGTGGCTTTGGAATCCCAAGGAAAGTGACCCTAGAGCAAGGGCATGGCTATCCTATGTCAAAAAATAAAATGTTACTCCACCACTTCACCACCATGATTACCCCTTCATTCATCCAATAACTTAATTCCAAAAAGATTACAATTTTCAGAAAAAAAAAAAAAAAAAAAAAAAGGAAACAAACAGACAAACAAAAAAACAAAAAAGGCAAATAGAAGATTGTGAGAACAGAGGACAAGAGGAGAATACCTGAAGGCTACACCTCTCACCTACCAATCACTAGACACCTTCTCTGCCCATGAAAACAATCCTCATGCTCCAGGAGTGAAGAAAAGAATAAAAGTTTAGGGGAGAGGCAATTATAGGACAACCTGTAGGTTTCTTGTAGGAAATCTTGTAGCATCTTATCCCACAAAAATAAATTTCACAGGTTGTAGACATTTTCAGCATAGAGATCCTATTGTCAAGGAACATCCTCCAGAGGTTAGTAGTAGTAGGAGAATCATCAGCATCACCCTGCAATACCTACACATCAAAGGAAACAAGCATCAAAGGAGGCCAATATAGTATATATATATATATATATATAACATATGCAACAAATACACAACACAGGGACATCATTCTCTGACAAGCAACATCATCAAGGAATCTTACCCACGAGTATGTCATCTCACTTAAGCTCTCTCATTAGCATAATATCATAAAAAAAATTAGATTGTGTAAGAGTTGGTTGTATAAGAAAGGGTGGTAAGTTAAATTGGCCACCTTCGGCCAATCGACGAGGAGAATACAGTTAAATCACTACACATGTGGCAGTAGTCAAATCAGAAGAAAAAGAGGATGAGGCAAAAAATGGTTAAGTTACAGATGAATGAAGCGAGAGATGATTACGAGGTAAGGTGGAATGATGAAGTTCTAGTGGGACCAATGGACGAAAAGTGGGTGCCCATACTTCAGTAGCCAGCACACCATCCCACACAATCACCCATATGAGGAAATAAAACATTTATTCCCATGAAAATGAGGCATTCAAAATCTTGAGGATTCATTGAAGCAAGGTTGCTCTTGACTCTTGAAGCAGTGTCTATAGGAAAGAATGTGAATAGTTTTTAGTGCAGGAGCACCTACAGGATCGTACAAAAAATGTATAGGATCTTGCAGGAGAACCTACATGATAGAGCTAAAATGTCTAAGTTTTACCTACACAAATTGGCCTTGATAGATCTGAATGTGTGGGTCCCAAATTCAAAATTAGGGGACTTTCAATTAATGGCTTTGGCATCATCGATGAATCATGAAGAGGCAAGAGCTATAGAGATGAAGAAATTAATGGAAAGTGAAGAGACAGAACACCTCATGATGAGAGCTCAACGATCAAATCCAATGGTTTTCATCAACACCCACAACCTAATTGCAAATGACACTAAGCATGCACCTAGGTACCTTTTTGTCTAAGAGAAAGCAGTCACACACTTTGAGGACATGTTCAAGTTGTTAGGGGATGACAACATGCAAGCTTGCCAAAGGAGATGGAACATGTTTCCCTTCAACCTGAAGATCAGAAAGTACCATTCTCCCCAGAGAATGAGAGAGGCAATAAATAGAACACCCATGTATAAGAGAGCTCTACAATGACTCAAATTCAATTGGATTGGCTTGAGACTCAATCCACCACTACTCTTAGGAATGTTGGAAGGAAGGAAGGAAGAGGAAGAAAGAAAGCAGTGGGAAGAGATAGAGAGGAAGGCAAGATTCAATTCATAGGAAGAGGAAACTAGAACAGAAGCATGGGATGTTTGGGAAGCCATTGGAGCAACGACAAACATGGATATATATTGAGTTCTTAAAAGGATGAGCAACACTTTCAGCAAGCGGATGATGATGAGCCTCATCATTAGGTAACTATATGGACCTCAATATGCCTCCAATCTTATTTAAATCAACTCTTCTCATAATTCCTTACATATTTTGGTTATATTTTGCTTAATGAGATGGGTAAAAATGAGATAATATGTCTACTGGACTAATGTGCATTGGTCACAAGTTTTTGAGAGAAAATATTGGCAATTTTGGCTAATCAAGGGCAAAATCCTAAATGAGACAAGGAAAAGAGATTGTATAAGACATATTCTCCTCATTTAATCCTCACTCATTCGAATATTCCTCCATCAAATCACACTAGCTGAGAGTTGCAAGAAGCCGAGTGATGAAGATCAAAATGTAGTCAAGCTAGTGATAGATAAAGAGCTAGTTCATCTTGAGTTTGGGATCCGAGCATCCCTATATCTAAGGAAGTCATTGGAGACTTCAGAATATATAGGCCTAGAGCCTCATTAGGATTCGGATTTTTGATGTAAAAGCACTAAGAATTTTCGAGTTCAAGATTTGTAGAAGACATTGTTATGTAATTTTTCTGGTATGATAATGATAATGAGCATTTCCTTGATCCAAAACTGAGTTGACCTAGAGGGTTGAAGCTCTTGGGTTAGGGCCCAACCCTAGCAGCAAACGCTCTTTTCCTTGTATTTATATGCTTAGTTGATTTCATATATTAAAGGTTGAATTATTTTTAACATTATTTCATTTCAAGTAGTTGTGGATTTGATTAGTTTGCTTCCATTTGTGCATTGCCTGAGTAGTAGATTAGGACAATAAAGGAATATCAAAAAGCTAATAGTAGGTAGCTTTGGCCACACTGATCCCCTCAGGGACCATTGTTTGAGGAAACAACTCCTATGCAGCCCCAAAAAGATAGAATTCTGATTTATCATGGAATTTAGAGTTTTATGCTACTTAGGCCAACATTTTATCAGTTTTCAAGAATAGCATTTAATTATCATTTTGGATATCTTTAGCCTTGTATTAGATCTCATAGTGTTTCACATTATTATGCAAGTGTCTCCATGCATTAACTAGGCAACTAGGTAATGAAATTATGTTTTCTTTAGTTGATTGAAAATATTTCTTGCTTGACATGACCTATGGATAAATGCCAATGATTGATGCAGTGCAGGAGTTTCAGTAGTGCAGGGAGATTCATGACTAGCAACCCCATCCTAACCTCATACATCCATGATTATCACTTTTTCCACTATGTCCCTCACCAAGTTCATCATTCCATAAGAACACTTCTCCAAGTTCGTTGAGCAAATCCAACCATCTCAGAAACTCTGTTTTGAGCTCTAAAGGAGTCATAGCCGCTCCCTTGCCTCATTTCTCCCACTGCTCACCTTCCCTAAGCCCTAGACCACCTTCCAAATAAATCCTATTTCTCTCATGTTGATCCTGTAGGAGCATTAGGACATCCTATAGGAGGCATTAAGACATCGTATAGGATGACCTGTAGTGGCATGTTTTGAGGTCGAATTGTGGAAAAAGCACCTAGGAAGATAGGCGAAGACCCCTAATTGCCTCCCAAGCCATCTGACCATTCGCCATCATCACTAATCCACCTACCACATCACCAAGAGGATTTAGCATTCATACTTTTCACACAAAAAAAGGGACAAGAAAGAAAAAAGAGTTATTGTGTTCATTTACATGCACAACAGTAGAGTGTTTGGTTATTTCAGATTGCATTCCTAGGGCGGTAGGATTACACAAATGCTAACTTAGCATTATTTTAAAGCAAATCCTCTTAGAAATTAGTTAGATGAGCGGTGTATTTAAGAATTTGATCTCAGTTTTTCCTTACTACAATAGACAAGATTTAAATTAGTATAAATTTCCCTTTTCCTCATTGGTAATCAAGCTTCTTACAAATCAAGAAAAGGCTGGTTTGAGAAACTATAGTGGTCTATTTCCAGCTTAGTAGTGACAAAGAGCAGACCCATCACATGTGCTTATGTATATAGCATTTTCATCTCCAAGTTTGTACGAACCCTGGTTGATAATGTAAATTTGGTGGCCCTATGAGTTGCAACATTCTTGCTGCAATACTCGTGTCCATCACCATTCCAACCATCCTTTTCCTTCACTACCATATAGAATAACGTTAGTTTCTTTATCACAGATTTAGCACAAATATAACATTGATTCATATGCAAGTGTGAACTAGATAGACGATGCATGGAATATTGAGTTATGATTTGGTATGGTAGTTTCATGTTTACAAGTGGATTTGGTAACTAGATGGTTGATTTCAAAATAGTATAGTTTACTTTCTATAAGTAGTGTAGCTCTTGTTTTATTTCACGAATTAATTTAGTAGCATTTACAAGTTAATAACATCTACAAGTTGAGGTTTAAAAATCATTTTCCTTTTTGTCATTAGTGCTAGCTTATGAATTGCACCTTCAATAGCGAATTTCTTTCTAATTCAGTAGAGAGAATGGTCTTGGAGCACTATTGATCCAATATCCTTGTTGAGGATGGTATGAGTAGAATACCATTTAATGTGTATATAGCATTGTCACCTTGAATTTTGTACAAACCCCATGTTGATAAATAGAGTTGAGGAGCCTTTGAGAGTTGCAGCATTCTTGGTGCAATACTAGGGCTCACCATGCCCCATGAGGCTCCATCAAAATGCAACACAAAAAGGATGAAGGGGGTAGTTGAAATAAGTATATGAATTCTACCTTTCATTGTGGTTTTTTTTATTTAATGGGGCAACAACTTCCTAGATATGTAGTTGTTGAAGAATAAGTTATGACTCATCATCCTACTTCCCTACATTTTCATCCAACAGATGCACTACCAAATTTTCCTACACATTGGAAGTAATTTGTTCTTATACATGTATGGCAGTCAACTTCTACCTTATAATACCCTCAAATTCCTCTCATTCCATAAATTCTAGAAGGAAAAAGCCATAAGTAAATGCCACGATTACAATACCAATGGATGCTTGAATTTCTCACCATACCACTATAATAACCAAGTTTTATCATCCACCACCTTTGGTAAAATTCTGTTAAATAAAACATAAGTAAACTTCCAAACATCCTACAAGTAAGCACAAGATATGAATAGGTGGGTGCCATTCTCTTTCTCGTGTAAACAAAATAAACATCTTGATGGACTTGTAAGATAGAATAGCTTTAGTTTCATTACCACAGACTTAGCACATATAAAACATTGATTTATATGAAAGTGTGAACTAGATAGATGATGCATGAAATCTTGAGTTATGATTTGCTAGGGTAGTTTCTTTTTAACACGTGGACTTGGTAGCTAGGTGGTTGATTGCAAAATAGTATAGTTTGGTTTTTCCAAGTAGTGTAGCTCTTGTTTTATTTCATGAATTGATTCAATAGCAGTTACAAGTTAATAGCATCTACAAGGTTGAGGTTTAAAAAACATTTTTGTTTTTTTCATTAGAGATAGCTTTTGAATTTCACTTTCAATGGTCATTTTCCTTCCAATTCAGTAGAAATAATGGTCTTGGATCACTATTGATCAAATGTCCTAGTTGAGGGTGGCATGGGATCTCATCTATTTTGGATATAGCACTATCACCTCGAAGTTTGTACGAACCCTAGGTTGATAAATAGAATTGAGGAGCCCTTGTGAGTTGCACTACTCTTGGTGCAATACTAGGGTACACCACTTTTTTGCATCATTGTTAGGGAGCTATCTAGGTAGATGTTATTTATGCTTAAGCATTTTTTTCTTTTCTATTTTGTATTCATTTTTTAAAAATCATATAAAAGAAGAAGAAAAAAATTATTTCATGCCTCGTAGGTAGGAATAGAGATACTCAAGGATAATTCTTACCAATCACCCCCACACCCTCAAACAATCAAACTTCACTCTTCTTCGGTGATAGTCATCTTCCTTCCCCGACTATGGGGGAGTTAGAAGACCCTTTAGGCGAACAACTTGAGATCTCTGAAGAATATATCGGGGTAGGAGAAGAACCCATTTCCCCTACTCTAACCATGGATGAAAACAATAATAATGAGGTTTTCCCTATCAGAGAGACTAATGGTGAACCTAGAATGAATAATATAAGCCCTACTGCCTTTCCACACATCCATGGTTTAACATCTACGGATCTTCATACTTTCATGTTTGAATTTTTTGTTATCTGTAGAACCTATGACTATGCCTCTGATGATAAGAAGCTAAATTTACTCCCATCTACCCTTAAGGATGCAACCTTGCACTGGTGTATGGGTATGCCTAAGGATAACATCACTAGCTAGGCTCAAATTCAATAAGTCTTTAATAACAAGTACGGGGACTATTGCAGGTCTAGATAAACCAAAGAAGAAATCTTTAGAATGACTCTTGGACCTGATGAATCCCTAGAAGACTATGAGGAGATATTTCAACTTATTTATAGAAGTGCCAGATGGACCCTTGCTCCTAAATCACTCAAGCTAGTTCTTCTCCGAGAGATTAGGGAGGACATGTTGGAAACCATCAACATGATGCCTTGAGGAGACATTTATCAGTTATCCTATGTTGACATCAAAACAATTTTCAAAAACCACTCTAGGTCTACTAGGAAGAAGGGTAGGGCTAGTTAAGCCTTGGTTAGTTCCTCTCCTTCCACAACATCCATCAAGAATGAGATTGAGAACATGTTGGAGGACTTTAAAAGTGAAATGTTGCATACCTTTTCCTTGCAAGTGGATACCATGCATATCAAGAGGAGATAAGAGGAAGTACATAGGGCCTTAGCTATTTTCTTCCCTAACTATAGTAGAACGCACCCCAGAAATGAATGCCCATTAAAAGTCATAGAGGTCTTCTCAGTCTGTGAGGAAAACCATACCACAGAGAAATGTCCTTATTTTCCTGTCTTAAAAGTTATATACCAAGGGGTAGAAGGTGGGGCTGAGGAACTCTGATTTATAACTCAAAGGATGCCCCAAGGAACTTGTCCATACCAACATGGCATGCAAAGTGCATCTAACTCTTATTACCATCCCAACCAAAATGTACCCTTTCCACCCTGGTACTCTTCCACTCATCCATCATGGTCCACACCTCCTTCTTGGCCTTATGCTCCTCAATATCCTCCCCAACCTATTAATAAACTATTTCAGACATATTATTCTCAACATCCTCAATGGAATAACTCATCACAAGGGTGGACACCTCAACTCAACCAACCTCCTACTTTACTACCTCTTCCTCCATCTCAATCACAACTTACTCATCCTACTCCATCCAAGAAACCTCACATGCTTGCTCAACCCAATCCGAACCCAAATAACCAGCAAGTACAATAGGTCCATAGTCGAGAGACATATTACCCTACCTATGCTATGGAGATTCAAGAAATCAACCTCATGTTTGGAAGAGTGCTTCTAGGTAACCAACCTCCATATCCAGCTTGAAGAGCATGAAGAGAAAAGGGAAGAGAGTATCCCTCAAGTAAATCCACCTCCTTGTTCTGAAAGATTAATCCATCCTAACCAGCACACCCCAGAAGAGACCGAACTTTTAGGAGAATTGAAGAATATGTGTGTTAAAATACCCCTTCTCCAAGCTATTAGGGATGTTCCCATCTACAATAATCTTATCAAAGAGAATTTTTTCAAACACCCTAGGAGGAGAAAAAGAGACACGCCCACCATTAATGTTATTGGTCAGTTATTTTATTTGATGTGCACATTGATGGCATCATTGTCCCTCATACCATCATTGATTTGGGGGTTGCCATCAATATCATGACTAAAGAAACCATGCTAAAAATAAACCTCCAAGGATCCTTGAGAAATATCGCGAAAGTGTTGCAACTTGTAGATAGATCCACAGTGGCTGCTAAGGGAGTTGTTGAGGATATAATGGTCTCTATTGACTCTTGGGAGTATCCTACTGACTTCTTGGTTCTCCATCCCAAAACAAAATTTAATTCTTATCATGTCATCTTGGGAAGGCCATGGTTAGCCACTCTTGATGATTACATTAGTTGCAAGGCTAGGAACATGACCATTAAGAATGGGCATTTGTACAAACAGCTAGTATTGTACCCTCCTACTCAACCATCCATTGAGTATGACTTACCCCTATGGCTAGAAGAGGAGGAGGAATATGAAGTTTGTCATACAACATCCCATCCAATTTGTACCCTATATTCCATTATAGGAGGGTGGAAACCTAATGAAGATGAACTCATTCACTAGATCCTCCAGAACCACCCTCCCCATATCATGCCTCTTATTGAGCTTGTGAAAGAGCCTGAGAGCAGTCACTAGATTGAATTATGTTTAGTTGACCCAAGTCTTTACCATGTCAAATTTGTAGAATTTGGTCCATCTAGAACCTTAAATATTAACCCCTCTCTTTCAACCAACCAAGAAAAGAAGTTGTGTAAGATGTTGAGAGAACACTTACATGCTTTTGCTTGGAACTATAAATAAATGAAGGGGGTGCATCCCTCAGTTTGTACTCATTACATCTATAATAAGCAGGGAAAATTCCTGAGGAAATGAATTGAAATGAACCTCCCACTTTGTCCTGAGAAATGTGAATTCTTAATTAATGCAAACATTGTCCTTGGCCATTCAATATCTTAGGAGGGAATACAAGTGGACCCAAACAAGATTTCCATTATCAAAAGGGTCCCTACTCCTCAAAAGTAGAGGGATGTTAGGAGTTTCTTGGGCTTAGATGGATATTATAGAAGGTTTATCAAGGACTTTACTAAAGAAGATTCACCATTATTTGGATTGTTGGCCAAGGACTCATAATTTTGTTGGACAAATAACTATCGAGAGGCCCTTGATATTTTGAAAGATAAATTAACAATTGCACCCATAATTAGGGGCCAAAATGGGGCTCTGCTTTTCCATATCCATGTTTATGAACATGAAAATGCTATCGGGGTGGTCCTTGGCCATATTGTTTGTAAGTTACCTTAATGCATTTAATTCATTAGTAAAAATTTGTCTAAGGATGAACTGAACTACATTTTAATTGAGAAAGAAATCCTAGTTGTTGTACACTCCTTAAATAAATGCAAACACTACATCAATGGATACCATGCATCTATTAAATACTTTAGGAATAAGCCTAACATGAATTCTATAAAAATTAGATTATTTCTATTATTATAGCAGTTCCATTTAACTATCAATGATAAGGTAGGAAAAGAAAATGTAGTTGCATATTTTTTGTCTAGACATGCTTTACTTATAGGTGATGAAGGGATTTTTGATGATCACCTTCCAGATGAGCACCTATTTTCTATCTCAATGCTCTCTCCATGGTTTTTTGACATAGACAACTACCTAGTTGTTGCAAAATTTTCCCCAAATCTTCCATCTAGGGTGAAGAGAAGAATTGTAAGGAAAAGCACCCCTTTCACTTGGATTGGGGGAAATATTTTTAAGATGGGACCAGATAAGATCTTAAGGAAATGTGTCACGGAAGAGGAAGTCTTTGAAATCTTCTCAACATGTCATGATGGGCCCTATGGAGGTAATTTGTCTTCCAAAAGAACAACTTTCAAAGCTCTACAAGTTGGCTATTATTGACCCACTTTGCATCAAGATGTAAGAAGGTATACCAGCCGATGTGATTAGGGCCACAGGATGGGAAAAACAACACCCAGTGATGAAATTCCCCTACAACCTTAGGTGGCCTTCGAGCCATTTGACAAGTGGGTTATCAATTTCATTGGGCCAACTGATCCTCCATCAGCGTAGAAAAAGTACATTATTGTGTGCATTGATTAATTGAAAAAGTGGGCTGAGACAGAGGTTGTCAAGGCAAAAATAGAGGAGAAAGTGGTTGAGTTCTTAAGGGAAATATATTCTACAAATTTGGGTACCCCAGATAGATAGTCACTAATCAGGGAGCTCAATTCACATGACATCGGATGGAGAATATTTTAAGGAAGCATCATATCGAACAAAAAACGTCTACTTCCTATCACCCTTAGGAAAATGAGCAAGTAGAGGTTACAAATAGGGCATTGCAGAGTAGCCTCACCAAGGTTGTAAGCATTAGTAGGAGATATTTGGTAGATTGATTAGTGGAGACTACTTGGGCCTATAACACCACTTGGAAGATAACTACTTGGTTCACTCCATATGATCTAGTTTATGGAAAGAAAGCTTTGCTTTCTATTGAGTTTGAGTATGATACTTTGAGAATGGTAGCCCAATTAGACTTAGATGTCACCAAAGCACAACAAGAGAGTCTACTCCAATTGAATGGCATGGATGAGTTCATAATGCAGGCCCTCCTACACACTAAAGTTATACAATTACCAAGGAAGGTCTAGCATGATATAAACATCAAGGGAAAGGTTTTTGAAGAAGGGGATTGGGCACTACTATATGATTATAGGTAGAAGGATTTCAAAGGAAAAATGATGAAAATATGGTTAGGCGTATACCTTATAGAGAAATGTCATTATAATGGAGGTGTTCAAATCAACACCATTGATGAGGAAAGGACTCCCTTTCTTGTCAATGGCTACAAGTTGAAGGTATACATAAAACATATGTCTAAGGAATAATCCATCAGTACAATCAGTAGAGAAGTCAATTTGATTGGAAGTGTCATATCTTCTAGTCCACAACATTTATAGATAATTTTTTTGAGAAAATAAAAATAAATAAAATGCATGGATGAAAACCTTTATGAGGCATTTGAGGCTAACTCTTGGGTGGAAAACCTCTCTTAGGCAGCCTAAGAGAAAAAAAAAAAAAAGAGAAATAATGAAGATCCTTGAGTGAAAACATCTTTTGAGGCAACTAAGGCAAGCATATAGATTGAAAACCTCCTTTGAGGTAGCATGTGCATCTTCAAAAAAAAAAACAAACACGGGAAATGGATCTACAACATGTATGCTATTTTTTTCTTCATTTTGCAAGATTCAAGACAGTGGAAAATTCCATAGCTACAGGGCCAAAATTCTCAAGATTCTCCTCAATCCTCCCACCATCAACTTCACATCAATCATCCACACTCATGTGATCACCCTCTCCACCATCCCATTAGGAAAAAATTCAAGTTTCACCCCCTCTCTGGATTGCTATAGGAAGGACCTGTAATTGCTAAAGGAAGGTCATGTAATGCTACAGGACAGCTCTCAAAAGCTATGCAAGGGAGATATGAGGGACAGGCTAGCCCAAAATGACCATGCAAAGGATTAATAAGGTTACCCAACCATGTTCCACCATTTATCCATCACTCATCTATCCATGTTCATAAAAATATATTTTTCACTAAAATCCCTCCACGCTGCCTTACCCGTGTTAAAAAATTCTTGAGAAACCCACATAGCTAATCCTCTTAATTTCCACAAATCTAAACCACTCTATAAAAGTCCTAAAATTTTCCTCAAGAACTATTACATCCTCTCTCATCACCCTGATGCAGCTTGAATACCCTAGAGGAAAAGAAAAGGAGTGCTACAGGAAGAGAACCTCCTCCTGTAGTAGGTTGTGCACACATCACTAAAAGAAATAATATTGTTTTTTTCTCATTATTAGGGGGTGATGGAAAATTATGGGGTTGCACTATAGTAGTGATATCACTCCCAACAACACTCACCACCAACAGTAGAATCTTAAACATCAATAAGGTACCTGTGCACACAGTAACCATACCAATCAAATATTGGTAGGAGAAATGAAGAAACGCATAGGAAAGAAACACATCAATTCAATCTGCTTGATGGTAATAATGAGGTCCATCTCCAATATTCATATCCTTGCATTAATTCAATCATGAGGTAGGCACAAGTATGGAAAACTCTCCTCCCCTCCCTCTGTGTAAATAATGAAAATGTATACATGTCTAGAGGAGGTGTTTTAATAAGCTAGACGAGGCTAGTTAACTTTGGCACCCTCAGCTAGTAAACTAAAATTGATTGTAACCACTCATGCAAAGTGGAGGTGTCACATCAGTCAACTTTGGATCACAGAGAGTGGGTGGTGATTACAATGAATGAGGGAATAATGAATCTGAGTCGGGACAACGTTCCAAAAGAGGAAACCTCATGAAATGGTCAGGTCATCACCGTGCTCCATGGCTAAGCTTAAAATGGCATATTATGTATTGGGAATCGAATTATATTGCATAAACAGTCATTTCAAAAATATTTAAGGAGAGGAAAAACTTTGGGTACCATTTAGGAGTTTGGAACCTTGTTCTATCCTTTCTATAGGAGGGCTCTACCAGCAAGCCTACAATTGTTACAGGAAGGCTGAGAGACTACTACAGGAAGACTAAAAGGTTGAAGGAACGCTACAAAGGGTCGAATCGATCTTCAATTTATTACCTTCATCCCAGAAAATGTGATAAAAAGTAAGCGCACCATGTCCTTCATCCATCCATAAATTGTATGCAAGGTGCACTTCAAATTCTATAGGAAGTAGCAGTCAAATTATGAAACTGAAAAATCCTTTCAAGTTGTAGATTAGAGGGAATGTAGGAAATTATCATCAACCAAGGATTTTAACTCATTGTTTCTGTTGAATTATAAGCCAAATATATTACAGGAAGTACCTATCCTTCACTTAGCTAAAAATATAGAGAATATATGGGGGGAGGATTTAACAGAAGGGAGCCCTCACATACCAAAAGAATCCATCTACACTCGGCCATGAGCTAATTAGCAGAGTGACAACCCTACCCGTAGTGATCAAATGGGGAAGAGATGACATGACCACCAATGCCACTACTAAAAATAACATCTTCACTACCAATGAAAATTTTGTCGAGGACAAGAATGGAGTTAGGAGGGAAAGCTTGCCTTATCCTTTGGATGAGGTGGCCTACCATATTCTAAAATACATCTCATGTGAGGGGAGGTTGAGTGTGTTATATGCCTACCATTTTATATTACATCATGAACTCATATTTCAAGAAGAATTTCCCCTGATTCAAAGACTTAATGTTCCATACTTCCTCCTACAGTCCATTAGGGACATAAGTCAAAAACTGAGAGAGGGAAAACACCAACACCTAGGCCACCATGTCCTCATTAAACTAATAGTAGTGGAGGCCTTAAACAAATCAAGAATCCCTGTCCCTTTGTCCAAATTCATAGGCATGGATAGAGAGGCCTCCTTTGACACACATAACCTCACACCAAGTGAGACCCCAGCCTCTAGTGTTGGAAAAAAATATGAGAAAGTAGAACAAGAAGGGGAAAGGAAGGAGAGGAAAAAGCACTAGGTTTAGAAAAAGAGGAAGAGCCAGAGGTAGATATAGGAAAAGGTAAATATGAATAGGAAGAGGGGGAGAAATAGGAAAAATAAATTCCTCAGAAAACTACTGAGTCTAGAGAGACAGAGTTATCCCTAGATCAAGAAATTTTGTCTCGAGGACTCACTGAAAAGGAGGTTTCTACAACCTTATATACCTCAAGCACCATAGTAAAACCTAAAAAGAAGATAAAAAGGAAATCTCCCCTATACTTTAAGACTAGGAAAAGTACCAGGATCAATCAAGATATGCCTCAAAATCCTACCAAAGCCCCTACCACAATTGAAGAGTCCCCAAGTAAGAAAGAGGGGGTAGGGCCCACTGAAAGAAAAATTAAAGATGTCACCTCTCTAAAATCCATAACAAAGATTGCTAGAGAATATGTAAGGAGGACCACCACCAGACCAACCTCCTTCAAACAACCCAAGACACCTACCACCCTCCAATAAGAAGAAAAGAGCATGCTACAGGAAAAAGAATGTGTTCTACATGAAAAATAGACTATGATACATGAAAAACAGAGTGTGTTATAGGAAGAATAGAGTGTGCTAAAGGAGTAGCAAAGGATTCTACAAGAGGAGCATAATGTTCAACAAGAGGGGAAAAATGTGACACAACAGCTGCAAGAGGTAGCATCTTCCCCAAAAACATTTGAGGGGGACTTCTTAGAGCTCTAGGAGCCTAGTACACAACCTAGCCTAAGCTCCTATTATAAATTCATTGAAGGAGGGATAATTATTCCTGAAAACATTGTGGTTCCACTTTTCTTTGAGCGAGAAGCAGAAAGAGGGATAACCCATAGCTGGATGCAAATTGATAATTATAAAAAGGTGGAAGATGTGGGCCTCATGCAGGAAAGGGTCCTTGAGATGCGAAAAGAATTGAGTGAGTTAATAGAGACAGATTCCACAATGAGGGAGCAACTACAGGGAGAAAATAGGTGGTTGAGGGAGAAGCTGCAAGAGAAGGAAACTCAATTGGTCACAATGGCAAGTCTCTCCATGAAGGCATTACAGTGAAGACAACCATCCAAGTGTTATGTACTCTTTCTCAAAGGGTAGTGGATGCAATTCCGAATCAACACCTTAGCACAACATGGATCTATGTCATTTTAAGATTACAAAAAAATCATTGAATTTCGTGACCAAGTTATCGTAGAAGATGGAGAAAAATTGGTTGAGTTCTACATTCATAAACTAGCCTTGACTTATATGAATATTTGGGATCCCAAAAAAAAATTGGGGCATACACAAATGATGGCCCTACCATCCTGGATGACTCATGAGGAGGCAAGAGTTGAGGAAGTGTTGCACAAAAATTGTCACTTTGACATTCTACAATCAATATGAGTCTATCACCACTCATACCTACCTCCTTTGCAAGTCTTAAACCTCATTTATTCATATCAAGCTTTGAAAATAAGAGAAAGTCCTTAAAAATCTCTTAAACTCTGGTTTCACAATTTCTCTTAGCATTACCTGTGGTACTGCACCCATTGGTCATGTCTCCTGCGCACCTGACCACTCTGTCTCTGTGTTATGGGTGCGAACCACTGTAAAAGTTAAAAAGGTGCAAGTACATTCTTAAAAACTCACTTTGAGTCATTTTTGGAAGCTTCTAGAGGGAATCTTGAGCTGGCAAGTTCGCTCCTTGAGGGTTCATGCATCCCATTCCTTAAGGAGATAACCGCTTGATGTGAGGAGCTTATCCCCTTGAACGAGGACTCTATCCCTTCAATGGTGGACCTGTAACCTCCTTCCCTTGCACTATAAAATGAAGCATTGGGCTGGTTACTTGGGAGGAAAAAAGATGAATATCTTTTAGGGTAAATGATGCTGGAACTTAATCTTCCTAATTGAGCTTTTGAGAAGAGAGATTACATACCTTTTGATCTCATTTGGACGAGAGTGAGGCTTGTCAAAGTAGAGGAGATTCCTGTTTGGACCCTGGGAAGAGCTTGTACAACATCAAGGCACCAAGGTTGTAAAGTTCTTCTATTTCAAAGTTAATACAATCAAGTTTATTTTTCTCAATAAGCTATGTCTTATGGTTTATTTCATATATTCCTTGATCACTATGATGAACATGATTTATTATATTAGCTATGTAAGTGCTCTTTGATGTGTGCTTGTTTGTGATTGCAGGTTATTAAAAGGAAACTCTTTGAAGTTGTTGGAGCATGGCTGCCACAAACTAGCGTTGGACTTAAGGTAGGGTCTAAAACACCTCTTAGTTTTTATTAATGAATCGCAATATGTTTAGAGAAAAGTAGATTTGCTTGTCCTACTTGTTGCTAGATATCAGTTGATGCTAGGGAGATCGGTCTTGTCCGCAAGAATGGTTTATCCGGCCAACAAATTGGCGACTCCACTGGGGACGGGATTTGATTCTTTAAATTTTCCTTTGCCTTTGGCTTGAGAAACTTGACTTTTGTTTCTAGTTTTTGCTTGATGTGTGTGGAATTGGGTAGTTTTTAGATCTTGGATTGTTTTTTTGTTTTTTAGATATTTTTATGAGGACCGCACGTTCTATTTATATTACAGTGCGGACCTCTCTGCACTATTGCTTTACTGCACAGAGCGGTACTGCACCTGGTTTTACCAGAGGCCTGTGGACCCTGTCAAAATTTTTGAAAACCATGAAATATTTTCCTCCAGTTTAGTTTAGGTTCTTTTTATTACTTTTGGTCTCTGCCTAGATCTGCATATATCCTGTCAAAAGTCTCTCGTGAGTAAGTTCCATTGGTGTTTTGTTTTGGATGAATTTCTAGAAGTTTTGCATGCTTGGATTGGTCTTCACTCGGTCTTTGTAGTGACTTAAAGCTTAGAAGCCTAAGAAACCTTAGATCACCCTAGAATCTTTTGTCTTCTTGATAAGTCTAGCTGGTTTGTGAGATCTTCTTTTGGTGAGAAATATATTTTGTCTCTCTTTGCAAATTTTTGAATGAACTTAGTCATAAGTTGTGAATTTCATTTTTTATAAAGAAAACATAGTTGGGTTTTCTTGATTGATTTGTTTTTTTTTAACGAATTAATCCTTAGTTTGCTGAATAACTAAGTAAAAACATCCTCAAAAACATTTGATGCTTTTAATTTCAATTAGTTTTTAGAAGTTAGATCTCAAGATTATATTTTTCATAGTTTAGAGTGTGTTTTCTAGAAATTTTAGTTTCTCTTTTGAAAAAATTGTTTTCTGTAGTTTTTAGTGTTGAAAAGAAAAAGGATTTATTTTGTGAGCATAACTACTAACTTCATTTTGAGTGTATTGAAAACGACAAAAAGTTTTTCTTTTCATTTATATGTTGAAGGAAATATTTTTTTTTCAAGCAATTGCATTCTCAACTCTTCCTTTAGCTAGAGATTCATTGAAAGGAAAAAGAGTTGTTTATCATCTTAGGTGCATTTTTTAGTGTTTTTTGGAGTCGAGTCTTCACATCACAATGTTTCATCTCCATACCTTTTGACTTAAGAAACAACCAATAAAAATAACACTTAATTAAAATTCATCTAGCAATCTTTTTATTTCTAAGGCTCTTATCACCAACATAGCTTAGGCTAGTATCTTGGAGTAGGGAGTAATTAACTCTCCAAGATAGTTAAAATAGACAAGTGGCTATATATTGCAGTAGGAAATAAATCCAATTGTAATTAATATAATATGGGAAGCTCCTTTTAAAGGAGTCAATCACGAGATCATGTCCGAACCTTTGAGACAATCAAGTCTGTCTCATTGGGAAAGATAGAAGATTTACGCGTATTACAAATGGTAAACCTCGGATTGACCATTGTCGAGGAGCCAGGGTTCACTTGTTGGTAAACCTTGGATTATGTCAAGGAGCCTGCAAGGGGATTGAGCTTTGTTACTCTACCCTTGCGTGTGTATCGGATCGTAGACTGTTCCCCCAGGTATATTTGTTTCTGTTGGTAACCTTAGTCACCATAATCTATAGGATTCTTTCCTAAGGTGATGGTGGAGGGAATATCTCACTATACCTGGAGAAGATGTCGTCTAGACTCACTTGGACTCTCTTGGGGTTATCTTCACTCGAGAAGGTTTTTTGAAGAAACTTGTGCCAGTCTGTTTCATTAAGCAGGTTTTCGGGGTAACTGTTCCAACCGCCATTTCTGTATTGAATTCTGCGACATTGGATTTCATCACCAACTAGTGTTTTTGGTACGGAAAGTTACTGTCTGTGTGTGGTTTGAACTCTTAGATTGTTAGGTGTGTGATTAAATTGTTTGGTTCTTTAGAGACTTTAGGTGGTTTTATTGAGATCTTCTTTCTTTTCGTGTGAAGTAATTAATTAGTTAATCATGGCTGAATTACCGAGACAATCTTGTAGACTTCGGGGGCAACCTCCCTAATATACACCAAGTCAGCTTGAAGGGCTAAGAGCTCTTGTCACACCTAGTGAAAGTAGAGTTGGGTTACCAAGGGCTAGAGAATCATCTTTAATTATTCACCCTGATTACCAAGTTCCAGCAACATAGTATATTTCTAAACCAATTTCATTTTCTGAAGTTACATGTAGTTTTTCTTCTACTAGTGAATTAGTTGAGGAACCTAAAAGTTCTGAACCTGAAACTAAACTTGCTGCTACTCCATCCTCAGGATTTGCTTATTCAGTTTCTAATGGTCCTGGTTCACCCAGGATAGGAAGTGTCATTACCCAAAATCTTCCTTCTGGACTCATTTCTATTGAAGAACTTGTTAGTCCAGACGAAGATATATCTCTCCCTGAAAATCAACCAACTTTAGAACTTAGGGAACGTGAATCTATCTTTTACAGTCCTTTTTGAAGTGACGCTTGGTACGTATCATTGACGAACTTCTTAGAAAATCTGGGTGTTGCTTCTTCACCACCTCGTATTCCTTTTCATCCCACGCCCAGAGGTTATTATCCTCCTTTGAATATGTCAAAACGGTCATCCATGTTTTCCCAAAATCTGGAAACATTTTTATATGGAAGTCCTTCTGTTCCTTTTGGGTATCATTCAATTTCTGGTACTTTTTCAGGAGTGTCTCCTCAACCCATCGAACATGGGATATCAACTGGTAATAATGGAACTCCACTATTGAGCATAGAAGAAATTCTTATGATGTCTGGTGCTATTCCAAATCTGCAACCTCAAGGTAGTTAGATACCACCTAGGGGGCAACCTCAAGGTAGTCAGATACCACCTGGAGGGCAACCTCAAGCTAGTCAATTACTGCCTAGGGGGTAACCTCAAGGTAGTCAAATATCGCCTAGGGGGCAATCTCAAGGACAGTACATACCTCAGGGATAGTACATGCCTCAAGGTCGACCCCAGACTCAATATATGCCTCAAGGTCAACCCCAGACTCAATATATGCCTCAAGGTCAACCCCAATATCAATATATACCTCAAGGTCAACCACAGTTTCAGTATGTGCCTCAAGATTATCAATCTCAAGGTCAGTACCCATCTCAAGGTTCCCAACCACCTTCTATTCAACCATTTGTTCCAGGACTTGGAAATGTACTTTTCAATTATCAGTCCTACACTCAACCTGGTTATGGTCCTCCATATGCTCAACCTATTATGTGTCCTTACCCCGGAAGGAATATGGTGTGGGATCCATCTCAAACTCAATAGATTTTGCAACCCAATGTGTAGTTGTCATCTCAACCTGGACAATCTTTAGTTTCTGGTTCAACCCAACAACTCGTCCAGCCTACTATTCAAACTTTTGCACCTAGTGTAGTTCATCAGCCTGGGCCTAGTTCACCTCAAACCCTGCCTCAAACAACTGCTACAACTACTGCAGCTTATGTTCAATCTACCCCACCTACTTTTCGAGCATCGACAACTTTGGTTTCTACTGTTCCTGTATCAACTCCTCATACCTCTTTACCTGAGTCTGGACCTACAATTCATACTTCGGTTCAGATGCCTATAAGACAACTTGGTCCAAGTACGGTTGTCACAAATCAACCACAATTTACTTATAAACCATACCAGGGATAGTATCAATACGGTCCTGTTGTGCAAAGCCCAGTTTATCAGTATCAACTATACCCTGGGTATACATATCAACAACCTCAACCTCAACAACCCCAGTTTGGTCCGATTAATCCTGGTTTTCAGGGAGGATATAATATTCCTAATGCAAATCTAATTCCAAGTTATCTTGGATATCCTCCTCCTGGAGTTGGTCTTGTGACCCAAATTTTTTGAGACCCTAACCCTCAGTTACCGTTCATCACAACTTTCGATTTACCTGACTTGTCATGCCTTACGAATGATCCAATTTATTATCTTCTATACTGGCCGCCAATGCCTAATAAGTTTCCCAGTGATATTCTGAAGTTTGAGGGTAAGCCAGGAGAGGATCTGTCGAATCATGTGATGACTTATCACCTCTGATGTGCATCAAATTCCATTATAGATGATTCAATTCGCTTACGGATTTTGAAACACACTCTAATTGGTCTCGCAACTAAGTGGTACATTGAGTTGCCACAAAGCTCTTTTTATAATTTTAGTCAGTTAGCTACTTCATTCTTAACTCATTTTCAGTTGCCTTAAAGATATGACAATGGTAAAGAATTATTAACTTCATTAAAACAATCAACGTCTACATATATTTCAAACCATATTCATGAATGGCGACGTCGATGACGTTTAGTGAAAGTTTTTATCGCAGATCAAATTTTGGCAGAATGGTTTGTTAAATCATTATTACCTAAAATCACTGAGGATGTAGCTAAGGCAGGAGTAGTTACTGAGGAGAAAGTAATTGCTCAGGCTCCGTACCTTGACCTCGTTTATACAAAGTCGAGTACTTTACACAAAAAAATCCCCGATCTTCCCAAACAAAGTCAAATAACTGCAACTCCTTCAGGGTCTCATGCGGCTGATGATATGATTGTTTCAGTTAATACCAAGAGTAAGAAGAAATCTGCAAAGAATTCTTCTCCTATTATAACTTTACCAGATTCCCCGACAGGAGAAGCTTCCGCTGAAGTTCCTGCCGATATTCATGTCGTACAATCTTCTACGGCCAAACCAAAATCCGATGGTAAAAGGAAAGGGAAGAAGAAAAATAAACAAAACACAAAAGAGAAACCAGATAAAACTGAATCTACTGATGAGAAACGTAAACCTTGCTCTGCTTGTCTCATTTGTGATGAGGAGCACTTTACAAGAGATTGTCCACATCGAGCTAAGGTTTCGAAGATCGTCAAAGATTCTCAAACACCTGCTGCCTTGAAGGATCCTTTTCCTACTCAAGATAGTAAGATGATAGGTTCTTCCTAAAATGCCTCAAAAGAACCAATTATGATGATGTCCCATGTCAGGATTGTGACGCGATTGCAAGATTATGGTAGTAAGAACCCTGTTGGTGGTAAGGAACTAGAATCTTCTAGTTCAAACCCATCAACTTCAACTCCTCTGGTTCTGATCCGCTACAAATCGAGAAACCTAATCTAGACTTAGTAATCAAACCGCCTGCTAAAGGTATACTTCGGAAGTCACCTTTCAGTCCACATGCGAGAGCTGCTCAGAACTATAACATTGTCGAAGATTTAGCTATATCCCCTTCAACAATGTCAGCTTTGGAGGTGCTGCAATCAAGTCTGGCACAACGTAAATTGCTATTTTCTATGACAGGAGCTGTTGATATTCAGGATTCCAACCTTATAATCTTCGATTTAGAAAATAGTACACCTCACTTACCTCATCAAATGGCTTTCCAGATCCCAGTGTTAGTCAAAAATAGACCATGCTTTCAGACTGTGATTGATGAGGGAGCTTCTATGTGTATTATGTCGATTTAGTGTTGGAGATCGCTTGGTTTTCCTACGCTCAATCAATCCCCGACAATTTTAAAGGCTTTTGATGGCCGAGGGTTTCATCCTTTTGGCATTTTGTAGGATTTACCTATAGGGGTAGAAGGCAGATCTGTTAATCTAGATGTGGAAGTGGTTGATGCCCCTCTAGATTATAACCTTGTTTTGGGTCGTAGTTGGTATTATGCTATGACTGTTGTTGTTTCATTGGTCTTTGGGCTTATTAAGTTTGCTCATAATGGAAAGATCATTACAATAGACCAGTAAAATTATTTTTCATCCAACCCATCCTTTTCTGAGAGTATCCAACATGTCGGTAAAATAGTTATCCCTTATAAGGATGTTGGAGTGGGATTGATTAAAGATTTTTGTTTACTAATAACTTTCCCTTTTCCTCCTCCTAACGTATCACCTTCGTTTGCAACCATTCACATGATTTCATCGAACACTATGGCTTTTGATGATCCTTGAATCGTACCTTCTGATTCTGAGGTGGACTCATTTGGTGATGCCATGCCCTTGAGTCCCTTTGAAGTTGCATATCAGTCGGTACAGTCGTTTTCCGACTCCAGTTCAACTGAAACTGATTTAGTGGATGTGGTCCATGGGGCATCATTTTGAATCTCAACCTCAGATTCAACAACTCTTTCTGATCCTGTTCATACTGATGAGAAGATTCGTGAACTTTTATCTGTTGATGATTTACCATGGGAAGATCTTCATCATCAATCTTCGTTTTTACCTGAGCTTGATCATTTTGAAAATGATTTCTCATCTATTTTTACCACTGATTATGTCAAGAAACCACAGAATCCACTATAACATCCTGATTCTGAGTTAAATTTGGTAACGATTCCTCTTGACATTTCAATGAAACTCGGAATTCTTGAAAACATTCATATAGGTGCTTCCTGTACGGACGAGAAAATCCAAACTTATAAAGCCTTATTTCAAGAATTTCGTGACGTGTTTGTGTGGTCATATGAAGAAATGCCAAGAATCGATCCATCAATTGTTGTCCATGAAATAAAAACTTAGCCAGATGCTAAACCCGTCCAGTAACATTTGTGTCAGATACATCCACAAAAAGTTGCTGCTATTAAAGTATTGAGAAATTACTTCTAGCAGGTTTCATATATCCAATTCCTTTAACAGAATTGGTATCTAATATTGTTCCTGTTAAAAAAAAGCAAGGAACGATAAGAATTGTATTGATTATAGGGATATTAATCGAGTTTGTCCTAAAGACAATTATCCAACCCCCTATATCGATCAAATTATTGATGATTGTGTCGGCAATGAAATGTTCTCCTTTATGGATGGATTTTCGGGTTACAATCAAATTAACATACTCCCTACTGATTAACCTAAAACTGCTTTCATTTGTCCATGGGGGACATTTGCTTATTGCAAGTTACCTTTTGGATTGAAGAACGCTGGAGCAACTTTTCAACGGGCTATGTCTTACACATTTCATGACATCAAGCACATTGTGCGGCCTTATCTCGATGATTTACCTACTCATTCATTATGTAGAGCCGATCATTTCACTCATTTACGAGCCATATTTATGAGATGTAGGCATTATCGAATTAGGCTAAATCCACACAAATGTGTTTTCTGTATAGAAATGGGTCGCTTACTGGGATTCATTGTTTCAAAAGCTGACATTCGTGTCGATCCTTCGAAGGTTGAAGCTATTGTTAAATTACCTCCGCCTTCAACTCTTTGCCAACTCCAAAGTTTGCAAGGGAAAGCAAACATTTTACGTCGATTTATTCCTATCTACGCTGAGATAACAAAAGGTTTTACCAGGTTGTTGAAACAGAGCACTCCATTCTTTTGGGATGAGATAGCTCAGAAATATTTTGATGCACTTAAGCACGCATTGACCCATGCACCGTTATTGCATCCTCCCAACTACAACCAGGACTACTTTTTGTACCTCGCCGCTTCTCATTCTACCATTGGGATGGTTTTCATTCAGGAAGATGAATTTAACAATGAACATGTGATTTAATATCCTAGTTGAACTTTGCATCCGACTGAGCTTAAATATTTGCATGTGGAGAAATTGGCCCTGGCAGCTGTTCAAGCTGTCCACCGTTTTCGTCACTACATTCTATTACGAAAAGCCACAGTAATTTCGGACTATAACCCTATGACGTATATTTTGACTAACAATTGCTAGGGGGGCAAGTATTCCAAATGGATAGTTATCCTACAAGAATTTGACTTGGAATTTGAAAAATCCAAGGAAAAGAAATCTTTTGTTTTCCCGGAATTGATGTGTGACTTCCCACGTACAGATACCGAAATTGTGGCGGAAGAACCCATTACGAATGAATCCTTGTTTCTTATCAGTAATCTTGATCCATGGTATGGAGATATAATTGTCTATCTCCAAATCCAATCTTTTCTTCCTGAAATCTCATGATCTCAACAAAGGAAAATACGTTTCCAATCCCAACAATACCATATTATTGGAGATACACTCTATCATCGTGGAGTGGATTCTGTTTTCCATCATTGTCTAACTCATGAAGAAGTTGAAAAGGTTTTGAATGACTGTCACTCTGGAGCATGTGGCGGTCATATGTCTAGGTATGCCACAACCCAAAAGATATTGCGTGCTAGTTATTTCTGGCCATCCTTATTTAAAGATTGTATCAGTGTAGTCCAGAAATGCAACAACTGCCAAATTTTTTTATCAAAAGATGCATGCTCCACCTGCTTCTGTCCACCCTATAATTGTCGTCGGTCCTTTTGCAAAGTGGGGTATCGACTTTATTACATGTAACCCTCACTTGGTTGGGGGGCATGTGTATATCATCCTTGCAGTAGATTATTTTACCAAGTGGGCCGAGGCGATGCCTACATTTTCGGCAGATGGCAAAATTGTTGCTATTTTTGTTTTCAATCATATAATTTCTAGGTTCGGTGTTCCTCAAGTGATTATTACTGATCATGGGAGTCATTTTCGAAACATCGTGATGACTGAACTAACACATCAACTTGGCCTGCGTCACGATAGCTCTAATCCATATTACCCATAGGCTAATCGTCTGGTTGAAGCAATCAACAAAGTTCTAGTCACCATGATCCAACAAATCATTGGTATTCATCGGTCGAATTGGCATAACATGTTATTTTCAGCACTTTGGGTGTACCGAACCTCAGTCAAAACATCAACATGTTTCACTCCTTTTCAACTTGTTTATGGGTTGGAAGCAGTGCTACCCATTGAATGCCAAATTATGTCATTGCAAATAGCCATAGAATTACTCCCAGCCACTTCTGAAGAGGAAAAAAATTTATTGTACTTAGCTCAATTAGATGAGAATTGATGTGATGCTGCATTAGCAATTGAGATTCACGCAAAACAAATAAAAGCTCAGTACGATCGTAATGTTACACCTCGTAATTTTTCGGAAGGAGACCTAGTTTTATTATACGATCTACAAAACGATAAGCTAAGGGTTGGAAAATCCGTACCCATGTGGCATAGTCATTTTGTTGTTAAGTGTAAGCTGGCCAAAGGGGCCTATGAATTAGTACATTTTGACGGTGTCTCTTTAGGTAGACCCAGAAATGGGCTTTATCTAAAAAGATATTATGGATTTCAGAGATCTGTGGTTTGTGCTATTTGAATCTTTTATCGGAGAATCCACAGTAAGATGATTTTTACACCAACGTTTCGAATCCCAAATGTGATCCATCATCAGGGCAAAGAGAAAGATGATAAAGATTTTTGGTGTGGAGATTTTTGTTAGAATAGTTTCTTTCTAGTTGGTGTGTTTTAGATTAGAAAGTGGGCCTAGTTTAGAGACTATTTTATCATTATTCCTGTTTATCTTGGTTTTACTCTTAATATTGCAGATTTCGACGTGTTCTCAAACATACATTGGTTTTGTTGATGGTGCTTGTCGTAGTACATGGAATATTTCTTCCGCATCTTGGGTTATCTATACACCCTCTAACGAGTTAGTATCTATGCATGGGGTAAGCCTTGGTCAAACAACTAATAACATTGCAGAGTATAGTGAAATGATTCAGTTATTATCTGAATCCATCTCATTTGGGATTTGGAGTTTGATTGTTAGGTTAGATTCTGAACTCATTGTATTACAGCTTAACAGGTTTTATGCCATTAGAAATCCAGTATTATTAAGATTATTTTTAAGAGTTTGTCACTTGGAACGTGAATTTGACTACATTGAATATCAACATATTCAAAGATATTTGAACACATTAGCAGATGCAGTTGCTTCTCAAATGTTAAATAGACATTTGCAATAATCAAGACAGTAAATTTAAAAACATTCCATAAACATGTTATACAAGATACCCAGTAATAGTGATATATCATAGCATAGAAGTGTGTCAAATATACATCATCTTCGATCATAGGTTGAAAAACACCTTATGATTTACAAAAATGATAGCACAAAAAGATATAAAATGTCATGTGAAGTCTACAAGGGCGATCATCCTATCCCTGATGATGATCACGATAAGAAACCACTACTCGGGCCACCCTACAAAGGAATCTCCTAAAAGGTCCTGGGACCCCAATCACATAGCGTTGTAGCCTAAGAGGGATATCATCTATACTAGTCTCTGGGATATCTACTATCAAGCACTCTAGATGATTCTCCAATTCGGTCAAAGTCTCTGCTGATTGGTCCTGTGGGGCCAGTGCCATGGTAGCAGGGTGTCTTTTCTCATAGGTTGGGAGAGCGGCTGGTCGCCGTGGACCCACATCTTCATTTAAAACTTTTTATTGTCAGTTCTGGATGATTTAAAAACAAAAACAAAAAATAGTTTAAAAATTTAGGAAATGTTGAAAATAATTTTACCTGTATCATCCCATTGCTCTCCTGGTGCAAGAGCCATGTTTGGATCACCACGATAATCCATCCCAGCATATGGAAAGTCTAGCATCACGAAAAGTTGGTTTCCCAACCAACGAAAATACTCAGGTGGAAATTGGACAACCTCTGTACCCTCCTCAGGATGACCAACCATGACTGCAACCCAGTGCATAATCCTAGGATCTCGGGGAAGTCCAGCCTTAACGGAAAGTTGTTGTGGGACCAACAGAGGTACCCTCTCTAGGCCAAAGCTCACAACTAAGAAACCATATCCAAAGTTCTTTAGTTGTCCGTTCTTTGCACTAGTCAGTTGGCCTTTCAAATTCGCCAACACGGCATCACACCAGTTGAAGATGGTGCCTTGGAAGCAGTTTACTGCCATCTGCATTTGGGAACCGTAGCTAGATGCAATCTTGTGCTCCCACATAGTTTGGTGACAGTAAATGCGATCACTTTAAGTTCAATATGGGAGATGGTCTTAACATCTATCCGTTTGTCCGCAGTTTGGATAGTACAAAACTCTAGTCGGAGACTAGCGATAGACTGGCCACCTAGCCTAGTCCCAAAAAGAGATAATCCTTCGCCTCTCTTGGGAAAAATAGTCAGGAAATAAATGTCCTCTGACTGGATTTCAAGCCGGTGGCCACCAATTATGAAACACTAGTCCTGTGTGCCCCACCTGTCTACCAGCCATTGCAAAAAGTCTCCCTGAGCCCTCATGTCGGGTATGGCCCAAAATTTCAATAGTCTGCATGCTCTGAATGCCTATATTGAATGTGGATGGAGTAATGTGGCTTGATCCTCATCTTCGTGTTCTCTTTCCCGCCAAACAAGCATTTTATGTACCTACATTGCAAAAAAGGTTGTTTAGAACATTGTAATTTCAAAATCTTTGGGCGGAAATGAAAAAATTTAGGGTTTGAAATGTATTTTGCGAGGTCCACACGTGCTAAGTAGAGACAATGCGTAGGTTTGCACTTTCCCTTAAGCGCAGGTGCGGGACCCCGACCTTTTCTTGTATACGAAAAAGTCGGGGTTCACAGGGGCTACATGTTGTGCCTGAGGACCCCCAGCGGGTGATTTTTTAACCAAAAATTTCCTTAAAAAATTAATTCTAAAGCCCTAGAAAGAAAATTAAACGGTTGAAATGCAAGATAAGGAGGATGTGGATTACCTAGAGAGGACGGTTGTCAATTTCAATGGTCGGATTTTCCGCAATCTTCACATGAATTCTTCTTACCAAAAGCTCTTACTTTTCACTCTAAAGTCAAACGGTAAAAATGAATTTACAAAAGCCCTTTTTATAAGCTTGTTTGAATAAATGAATTTTTACTTTGTTTATTTCTTCACTTTAAAAATGTCACTTTTTATGCATTTTTATTTATTTTAAACAGGTATGAGTAATGTTTTGAGTTTTTGTGCAGAATATTAGGTTTTCAGGGAGAATTGATCATTTTCAATAAAGAGCATATTTTTTCACTTTTTCGGACTCTTTCAAAATTTACGAAAAAGTGAAACATAGGAGTCATCTTTAAGCTCTTTTCTGCCTCATAAAATATGAAAATATTGCCGATTTTTTTTATTTTTCAACTCATTAAAATGAAATTAAAATGATGGTCTACTTATAGCTCTTTTCTGACCATATAAACATGAAAATATTGCCGAAATTGTGTCGTTTCAAATTCAATATTGGTAATAAAATGACATGTTTTCGATCGCTTTTTTACTTTTTCAGATTGAAGGCACTAATTATGAAAAGTACTCCTTGATCGTAATGATGAAGCAGTTCTCTTAAGTATTATTTTATACTTTTTCGGGCTTGGGAGACGCAAATTTACAAAAAAGGACAACCATGGAGTTTTCTTAAGTTTTTCTTCTAACTCCCTAAGATTGAAAAAACCAAGTTTCTCCTATATTGGACTCGTTAAAATTTAATAGTAAAGGACCTGTTCAATTTCAAGCAGGAGCAGACCAATCCTTCTTAGGGTTTGAGTTTTAAACTAAGTTGGACTCATCCGATGGATGAGCTTATAATCAAGAAAATGTTATCCTCCTCAAGCTTGTCAAAAATAAAGAGGTACTTGCCAGAAATGGTGGGGGAAAAGAGAGAAAAATGAACCTGTTTGTCATACTTTGTGTTTAGAAAAGTAGTTGACCACTCTTGAACACGACAGTTTTTGTTCAGCTGGGTTGGGAAATCCTTTTCCTAACAGTTAATCAAACCATATTGAGAGTCTTCAGCCAGTTTCTAGGTATTAGCTTTGGGTCAATTGCCACCAAACCATCTGCAGTGTCGTTATGTGTTCAAGAGGTCAGTTCAAATAAACCATTCATTTGCAAAATATCTATCATCCATGTTGACCATCCTCGAGTTAGCCCTTGCCAAATATATTTCTTCAAAACTTGATCTATGATTTCGTGTTGTGGGCTTGCCTATGACGAATCGCTTTCTATCGACTCCAACTCATTATCTAGAAAGATGATCTAGAAATCGTTAGTACCTTCGAATCTACATGCCTCAATGGTAGGTTTCTCGCCTTTGATGACAGGTTGCATCATTGACCTTCAATCAAAAGGTTCTGTGACATGTTCAACATCGGCTCATTTATTCACATTTTATGGATTGTACTTAGTACTTTGAGGGAAATTGACATTACTGGTGGTTCCTCTCACACTTCTTAACAATTTACAACATTGACTGGTAATCAAGTGGTTTCTACCATGTTCGACTTCGACAAATTCATTCACATGGATAGAATCGTACTAGTTCGGGAAGTAGAAATCAAGACCCTAGATCTAGTTTCCACCATCCACATTGTGAGGAATTTTGTTATTCATTATACAGTGGACTATTCATAAACAGATGGTTGCACCCATATTGTGTCTACATGTCTCTATACTTGTGATGCATCACAAAATCATTCCTATATCAGAGCAGTTTAGATAGTTTCTAGTCAGTTTTGATCTGAGTATGGGAATGCCTACCTCAGTGATAATATATTCATATTTATATATATATATTTTACATTGAATGTTTTTACAAGTTCCGACTAGGGTATCCATAGGAAGATCCTTAAAATGATAAAGTACTTCACTCTTCTTAGATGAAAAAACCATCCTCATCTATTACAAACTTTGCACTTTAGGGGCCAATCTGCTGCACAAAAATTGTCACTTTGACATTCTACAATCAATATGAGTCTATCACCACTCATACTTACCTCCTTTGCAAGTCTTAAACCTCAGTTCTTAAACTTTGCTTTCGCATTTTCTCTTAGCATTACCTGCAGTACCGCACCCATTGGTCATGTCCCCTATGCACCTGACCGCTCTGTCTCTGTGTTATGGGTGCAAACCCCTGTAAAAGTTAAAAAGGCACAAGTACATTCTTGAAAACTCACTTTGAGTCATTTCTGGAAGCTTCTAGAGGGAATCTTGAGCTAGCAAGTTCGCTCCTTGAGGGTTCATGCATCCTATTCCTTAAGGAGCTAACCCCTTGATGTGAGGAACTTATCTCCTTGAAGGAGGACTCTATCCCTTCAACGGTGGACCTGTAACCTCCTTCCCTTACACTATAGAATGAAGCATTGGGCTGGTTACTTGGGAGGAAAAAAGCTAAATATTTATTAGGGTAAATGCTGTTGGAACTTGTCTTCCTAATTGATCTTTTGAGAAGAGAGATTACATACCTCTTGATCTCATTTGGAGGAGAGTGAGGCTTGTCAAAGTAAAGGAGATTCCTGTTTGGACCCTGTGAAGAGCTTGTACAACATCAAGGCACCAAGGTTGTAAAGTTCTTCTATTTCAAAGTTAATACAATCAAGTTTATTTTTCTCAATAAGCTTTGTCTTATGGTTTATTTCATAGATTCCTTAATCACTATGATGAACATGATTTATTATATTAGTTATGCGGGTGTTCTTTGATATGTGCTTGTTTGTGATTGCAAGTTACTAAAAGGAAACTCTTTGAAGCTGTTGGAGCATGGCTACCACAAACTAGCATTGGACTTAAGGTAGGGTCTAAAACACCTCCTAGTTTTTATTAATGAATCGCAATATGTTTAGAGAAAAGTAGATTTGCTTATCCTGCTTGTTGCTAGATATCAGATGATACTAGGGAGATCGGTCTTGTCCACAAGAATGATTTATCTAGACAACGGGATGTAAAGAGAGTCATGGCAAAGGATGAAAAGGAAACACTTTATATCAGGGTGGAGCTAATCAGCTCAATGGTTGTCATTAGCAATCATAGCATTACCTCTAATCATGTTGACCTAACACCCAAATACCTTGCCACCCTGGAACAAACAATTTCACATTTTTAAGACACACTTAGGTTGTTAGTGACAGAAAGCCAACAAGACTGCCAAAGGAGATAGAATGCCTTACCCCAGTGTCTCCAAATCATGGAGTATCACTCTCATGAAAGGTTGAGGAATGCATTGGAAAGGAAACCTATCTAGAAAAGAAGAATCCAAAGATTAAAATTCAATTGGATTGGAGTCAAGCTCATTTCACCCTTGTTGTTAGGCCTACAGGAAAGAAGAAATGAAATAGAGGAGAGGAAGGAGTGGACAGAGATAGAAAATAATGTAGGCTTCTACCCTCAAGAAGGCACACCATATGAGGAGCCTTGGGATGTCAGGGAGGCCACCAAGTCCATGAAGGACATGGACATAGATGAATGAGATGCTCAGAGGATCAACAAGAATTTTGGTAGGAGGGTGATGATGAGGCTCATCAATAGGTACATCATAAGGGTTATAATTCCATACTCCACCTTTAGAACTATCTCTTTCTCACATTTATTTACAATTTTTTCTTTTATGCTTAATGAGAGGGGTAAAGGATGTTTTTCTATGTCATGTGACCTAATATGGTTTAAATGTAGGAAATGGAGTGATTTTGAGATGATTTGAATGCAAGAGCTTGCAGTAGACAACAAGAAGAGATTTTATGAGGTTTTCCAATCCTTAACTCCCTCCATCAATAAAAATCACTACACTCTCTCTCATCAGCTCGAGTTCATTGGCATCCAAGCAAGATGAGGTCATTGGCATCCAAGAAAGTGTCGTTAAGGAAGATCTAGATCCACCCCTCTCAAGTTTTGGGAGACAAACATTCCTATTTTCTAGGGATCCACTAGTAGCTACCCTCTTGGATAAATAAACATGCCAAATAGATCATTAGGATTCACACTTTGTTTTCAACTAAGAAGCTATTGAGCTCAAGCTATGGATTCACACTTTGTTATTTTTTACTTTTTATGTGGTGTATTTGACATTGATGCAATTATAATGAGAAGTTTCTTATTGATCCATCACTGAGTTAGTTCTAGAGGGTTGAATCTCGTGGGTTTGGGCCTAACCCTAGTGGCTTAGGTCCCTCTTATGTATTGGTATTTATTTTTATCTTAGAATGTTGACTAGATTTCTTCATTTCATGAGAACATATCCCCTTAAAAATGTTGCGATTACAACCTCTATCTCGTCTCCCTCATGGGATCATGAATGAAAGAATCTACAGTCACAACCCAATTATGTTATGTTTATGATTTCTTGGAAGACGTTCTATGTTAGTCATCCTATTTTGCATGTGTTTTTTGTAGAATAAAAGTTTATTTGTGACTAGATCAGATCTTTTGGCATAGATTAGAAGGTATTTAAATTCAACAGATATTTTCCACCATTTGCTATTTTATTTTGTCAATCATAAAAGAGAATGTGCATGTGATGTTACAGGGTTCTTTGGATCTGCAGGAAAGGGGCCTTTCACCATCTCCATTCATGACTTCTTCACCCTCTTTGATGAATCCAAAAATTATGTTCTTGAGCTCATTCCCTTAGGCCACCATGAGCAGCCCTCTTAGTCCAAAACAAGCCTTTCTAAGGAGTTGAACTTGGCTAGGGCTGTTAGCCACCTTTCATCCATTGACCACAACCTCCATCCACCTTGTCATACCTTGATTTCATCATTCCTACCTCCCAAACCTTCTTGACAGCCTACCTGTGTCATTACAAGCCTTCTTTTAGTATTACAAGCCATGTGTAGCAGCTTACTATAGCATGTCTATAGTAGCCTGTTTTACCCTCTATTTTAACCTATGATGCAATTTTGACTTGACTTAGGAGTAGATTGACCCAAAAATTGGACTCCATGACCAAGGGAAGCACCTAGGCTATCAACCATCCTTTTCCTTCACTACAAGATAGATTATTAGTAGTTATTTTATTACAGGTTTAGCACAAATATAACATTGATTTATATGCATGTGTGAATTAGATAGATGATGCATGAAATATTTAGTTATGAATTGGTAGGGTAGTTTCCTATTTCCAAGTGTATTTGGTAGCTAGATGGTTGATTGCAAAATAGTATAGTTTACTTTCTGCAAGTAGTGTAGCTCTTGTTTTCTTTCATGCATTGATTCAGTAGCATTTACTAGTTAATAGCATCCACAAGTTGAGGTTTAAAAAGAAATTTCATTTTTTCCTTTAGTGCTAGCTTCTGAATTACATCTTCAGTAGTCAATTTCTTTGTAATACAGTAGCAATAATGGTCTTGGAGTAGTGTTGATCAAATGTCCTAGTTGAGGGTAGAATCCCATCTATTGTGTATATAGTACTGTCACCTTGAATTTTATATGAAGCTCAGGTTGATAAATAGAGTTGAGAAGTCATTGGGAGTTGCAACACTCTTGGTGCAATACGAGGCTCCCCATGCCCCATGACGTTCCATCAAAACAACACAACAAGGATGGAGGGGGTGATTGAAATAATAATATTAATTCTACCTTTCAATGTGGTTTTTTCGATTTAAAGGCCAACAACTTCCTCGATATGTAGTTTTTGTTAGAATAAGTTCTGACTCATTATCATGTTGCCCTACATTTTCATCCAAAAGATGCACTACGTAAAGTTTCCTACACATTGGACATAATTTGTTCTTATGCGTGTATGATGGTCAGCTTCTACCTTCTAACACCCTCAAACTCCTCTCCTTCCATAAATTCTAGAAGAAGAAAGACACAGGCAAATGCCACGATTCCAATACCCACAGATGCTTGAATTTCTAACTATACCAATATAATAACCAAGTTTTAACATCCACTGCCTTTGGTAAAATTTGGTTAAATAAAACATAAGAAAAATTACAAACTTCTTACAAGTGAGAACAAGATATGAATATGTGGGTGGCATTCTCTTCCTCCTATAAACAAAACAAACATCTTGATTTACTTTCAAATCCATTTCTTTGCAATCGATCCCAGGTTAATGCATGACCCCATGCAATCAACCACAAGAAAGCGAATACTTTAGGCCATCCTTCTAAATTCCATACAACTTTCTATATTTGACTTTACCCTTGAACACGTAGATCCATAAATGTCAAGTACACTGCATTTAGAAAGAAGGTGCCAGATTTCCGCTTTCCCTGACTCAAAATATCTCATTTATTTGATTTTTGTATTCTTATACCTTGAATTTATTGTTTGAAATATTCCCACACCAAGAGCATGTTGGAATGTGACCATTATTTTTTTATTTTACATTGTCACCACCCATGGATAGAGGGGCTTCTGCTCCAATAGTTAGCTACTTTAAAATGAATCACCTGAAGATTGAGTCCACTCTTTTATCTCATTAATATTACGATCATCTGCTAGAGAAGTGTTTTGTTGCCATGAATCTTCCCAAAAAGAGGTAGTTTTAGCATCGTGTATTTCTTATAATGCAAGGTTTTTAACCTTGGGCTTTACCTCATAAGCCCAGCTCCAAATTCCAGAGGCTTTGATTGTGACATCCATGTTTAGCCTTTCCACCTGAAAATTGGTTGACATATATTTCCTGTTCCCCACCCCCTTCCAAACTATGGAACCACCATGGACCCATGACCACCACAACTTCATTATGTAGTCTTTTCTAATGAAATAGCCATCCCTTAGTCTGAAACCTCCATGCGAATTTGGTACTGTCAGTTTGTCCCAATCTATCAAGACCCATTTATTTGTTGTGACCAAACCTTTCCATATAAAATTTGATGAAATCCCTCTGAGAGAATGGCATACATTGCATGGGATGAGCATTAGTGATAATTGATAATTTGGAAGTGTCTAGAGAAATGCTTTCATCAAGACAAGCCTACTAGGAAGACTTGGGATTTCAAACACCCAATTTCTCATTCGAAACCACATTTTCTCCACTAAATATGCCCATGTGGAAGCCTTTCAATAGTTACAAAATAATAGAACCCCTAGACACTTTTTAGGTAGCGTACCCCTGGTAGAATCCAAAGTGTGAGAAAGCCTTTATTGTATCAGTTCCAGGCAGTTGAAAAATAGCATAAAAATTTGAGGAGTTTCTTCATCTTAGAAACCTCTATCCTGAGTAGGGAGACCAAATAATATAACATCATCCACAAACTAAAGATGTGTAATATGAAATTCCTTCCCATAAAAATGAAGTCCATAAATATAATTTGACTCTCCAACTTTTTGAAACATTCTTCTGAGGCCTTCCATAACTAAAATGAAGGGAAAATGTGACAAAGGATCACCTTATCTAATACCTCTGGATGGATGAATGGTATGAGAAGGCAATATGTTGACCAAAATTTAAAAAAAGGTTGTGGAGATAAGGGAACCAACCCATTCCAGCCAGGGCTCTAAAAATCCAAACACTTGTAGGACTTTAAATAGAAAGGATCATCTAATTTTTTCATAAGCTTTAGAACAATCCAATTTGAAAAGCATACCTTGGTGTTTGGTCTGCTTGAGTGAGTAGATGATTTCCTGAACCATAATGATTTCATCTACATATTCCTTCCCTCAAAAAACTCTGCTTGCTCTAGGGATATTAGAGTCAAGAGAAATGGTTTCAATCTATTCACAATCTCATTAGTTATAATCTTATAAATTACATTGCATAATGCAATTGGTCTTTATCCATCTAGACTATCATTTTTCATTGGCTTTGGTATTAAAAAAATAAAAGTTGAATTTTTGGGCAAGGAGTATGTGTCGCGCCCATCTCGATTCTTCTACCACCTCATGAATATCTTTGGTAAGGAAATGCCAAAATTCCTAATAAAAGTATGTGGTGAATCCATCTAGACCAAGTGCCTTATTTCTTGGCATATTCTTAACCACTTCCTCTACTTTGGATAAATATATGAGTCACATTAGTGCATTATTTTGTTCCTTATTGATTATTTTTGGGATGTTGTTGATAACTAAAGCATTGAGCCCACAAATGATGGTACTGGTCTAGTCTCAAACCAGAGATCAACAAAATATTTTACCAATTCTCTTTCTATGCTATATTGTGCCAAGTTTCGTCCGCCATCTTTATCAGTAATGGAGAAAATTATGTCATGAGGACAATGTTGAATTTTCACATTGTGAAAGAATTTAGTATTACAATCGCCTTCCTTCAACCATTGAATTCTAGACTTTTTCTTCAATAGAATTTCCTCCTACTGCTTTCTATCTTCCACTTTTTCTAGGACATCAGTGTCCTCAACTGTTAACTCAGTGGATCTACCATCCCACATGATCATTTTTTGGATCAATGACATATTATTTTCCAGCACCCTCTTATCCTTGAAGATATTTCCAAACACTTATTCCAATTTTTGAAATTATATTTCAACTTATTTACCTTAAATTGGAACATTCTCATCTTAGTATTTCCTTCTACAGTGATGTCCTCCCACCAAGTCCTAAGAAGATCTACAAAATATTACGATTGAAACCAAAAACATTCAAAATTAAAGGGTCTATTTAATGGAGGTTCCTTGAGATCTATTTCTAGTCTAACTTCCCACTAGTTTGAGCCCATACACGGTAATCTAGTGTCTTCGATATATAAATATTTTTGTATAAGGTTCTATAATACCAAGAACCTGTCTAAAATATAATATATACGGTTTCCCTCCCCTATGATTATTCCAAGTATAACAACTAGTATTTGTAGGGATATCAACCAGGGAGAGAGAGCCTTAAAAAATTCATCAAAAACCACTGACATGGGATCTAATCTATTTGTACCAGCCCTTTTATCCTACATCAATCGAATGATATCAAAATCTCATCCAATAATCCAAAACACATTTCCAAGAAGTAGTTTGATATCCTTTAATTGCTTCAATAAGAGTCTTTTATGAAGGGGGGTCGATGGACTGTAGACCACTGAAAGGAATAATTTGTCTTCGGTTCCTACATATCGAAAGCTACGCATTAGGATTTGATCATATGTAAACTATTGTTGAAAAGACACCATTCGAGGGTTCCACCAAATGGATATTCCATGTGCATTCCACAAGGCCAATAAAAACATATGCTCACAACCTTCCCAACAAAAACTAATGATATTATGCAATATCTCCACGTCCAATTTCATTTCTTATAATATTATGATGGTAAAATTCTCCTTCCTAATATGATCCCTAAGGTAATGTTGTTGACCTTCACTATTTAGTCCTCTAATATTCCAATATAGTTTTTTCATTTATACTAGTGAAAAGACTTTACAAACCCTTCTCTGGGTTGGTGAGAGCCTGATTTGAGATACTCTAAGTATTCCCCATGTATTTTTGTGCTTCTCATTTTAGTTTAACGACCTTCTCCTTGTACTCTTTGTACAATTATTTTGATAAAACTTCCTTTCCTTTTTCCTTAAACGCTTGGAAATCTTACGCTATTGGATCTCCTAGGAAAGTTCATTTTTTTTACTTCCAATGAAGGTAGGCCTAGGAGTACCTTTCCTTCTCCTCATTTGAAATATCAACACGGTCATTCAAAGCACATTCATTTACCATAGTGACCAATGTTTTCTCTTCTTTGGAAATGTTAGAAATTTTATGGTCAAAGAGAGGAACCACTTCCTCAAACCCTAGCAAGGCAAGTAAATCTGGCTCTAGTTGCATCTTTTCCTCCTCACCCATTTTATGTTGCAAGGCCCCCTTATCCAAAGTATGCTTCGTAGGAACAATATCCATTTCGTTCGTGTCGAATTCCTCACAATCCTCCTACATTGCCTCGAGCATAGATAAGGAATTATTTTCCTGAGTTCCACTTGTATTAAAAGCACTTTGACTCCTTTTATTGCATCACCTGTTAGTTGCACTTGTAAAGCCATAATTTATCATTGAGCTGCTTGGGGCTTATTACCTCTTCTTCAAAGGACACTCACAAAATAGGTGGCCATGTTCATGATAGTGTATACACTGCAATGGAATATGTTCATAGTCTAGGGGTTATTTCCAAATCTCTCCTTGGTAATCCAGTTCTATAGAGTCTGGTAGGGGTTGCGAGATGTTCATATAAACACACATTCTTACATAGGACATATTTTTCCCACTTTTTGTTACCATTGAAACCTCCAAAAAATGTCCCAGAACCTACCCTATGCCTTCAAAGATCTTCGTTAACTGAAATCCAACTAGTAAGAAATATAATCTAACCCACATTGATGAATCCATGAATTACTCCTTATCTAGGTTGAAACAGGCTTCCCAGTGCCTGATGTAAAGTCCTACATTATTTAGAAAGTACGACCATCCTTCAAAAATGTGCTCTTTATCTTTTACGATTGAAATGATAATAGTGAATAACCCTTTTGGGCCTGTTCATAGATCTACCTCTCCCTTAGACTCGCAATATCCTTGTATTTAGTGTTTGATCTATTTTTTTGTCAGCGAGATGCCAATAAAATTATAAATGAATGCATGATCTCGTCTCCTCTTTTTCTGAGTTTCCAATCCATTCACAAGGATGGTGAACTTAGGGTTTTGTGAGTGTGGGTCTTTGGGTATGCATTTCCCTCACATCTCTTTTTACCACAAATCACCCATTACTAGTGTTTTTTATAGTCTTGAGGAACCACCTCCTTCCTCCCCTCTATGTGCCTCATCTATTCGTTTACCGGTAAGTATGTTTCGGAAGGAGGGGGAGGCCCTTCCACCTTGGAGGAAATTACGTAGGGAAACCCTTCTTTTAAAAAAATTGCATATAGCCTATATGTCGTTGCAGTGTAAGCTAATGGTACCAAACCAGAGTCATTAAAGACTCAAAAACCTTCAATGCAATCTATGGGTAAGAGAGGTTAAGAAATTAATATCTCCTTAGATTCTACTTACCACCATCTATGGTCGCTATCTATTATGAAGAAAGTGTCACCACCTTTGCTTTTTTTGTTGACCTCATATGTCATTGGTATCTTACTTTCTCAAGATATATAGAGAGATTCTCAAGGCACATCTCTCACTTGAATATTTCCTCTTCTTCTTTATAAGTATCTTACACTAATTTTCATAGGTACCATGGATTCTTATTGGAAGTTAAAAAGTGCGCCTATATGGTTTTTTCGGTTTTGTTGTGCCTATATTGCATAATTTGTATTACAATGTTTCTCCCACCTGGCTTCTTCTACATCACTTTTAAGTTTAATATTTCATCTATTTGTATCATGAAATTTATCATTGGTGTCGTAAATTCCTTTTAGTAGTAAAATATATGGTTGTTTCTCTTGGATCAACTATTTAAATGCATCTTTCAATTACTATTTTACACTTTATTTCCATCAATTCATTGATACAACTTGCACTTTTATTCCTGAATCAATTTTTATCCCTATCGCATGCTAGGGTATAATGTATTCAAAAATATGTTTACCCCTCAATTAATTTCATGTTGAGCAATTTTTTTTAAAAAACATATAAAGTGGACATTAGAGCTTATAAATATTTTTTTTAACATTATTAAATTAAATTTATTTCATTTCTGATTGGTGCAAAAGAGAGGGACTCTTATGTAGTAATCATTACTTCAGATTTCTCAGTAAATAATGACAACTCATTTGCACCATGTGGAAAATGATAAGTGACATGACATCTTATTGTAAATATTTTTTATAACTATTTATAGATAAATAAATATATCTTTCAATAACTACCTATTTAAATATGCATAAACTTTATGCAAAGAGGACTGAGGGATCAGTACCCATCCATCATCCAATAGTTCATGTGGCTCATGCGATTCCATGTGTGTCAATTTCAACAAACCCCAAGAAGATAAACTATGTTCATGAAATACCTTTTTCTTCGGTAAATAAAATGTGTTTATGGTTTACAAAGCATACTTTCCATTCTATTTCCATAATTATCACACACATCATTATCAAGCGGCAAGGTCTTTGCAACGTGGTGATAAGTGGCTATCACATGAGATGTATATAGCCGAATATTGTTTGCTAGTTTTAATAAAAGTCTGTTTTATTTAAAACAATTTTTTTCATTGTATGTTGTTATAGCATATTCAAAATATAAAATATTTAACGAATAAAATATGTCTCTTCCTAAGTGATTTGCATCAATGTAATAGGGATATCAGTATAATATTCTTTTAATTGTCGTCATTCCAAAATATGGTTATTGCAAATCTGGTTCCGAGCATCGAGATGGATTTCAGATGCAAGCTATGTTTCCAGGTAATTAATTCAATGATTAAATGCATATCGACTTTACACTCTTCCACCTTTCATTAATGGAAATCACCAAAATAATAGAGGTAGTAGGAACCTATTGTTAAATAACTCCTGTAGTAGGTAGTAGAACTGGCATTGAGAGATATCACCATCAAAATAGAGGTAGCAGGAACTGGTTGTGAAAGAATAACTGTAACATATGTACAAGTGATTGAAGGTATGGCTTGCTACAACATTTATAATCTTGTTTTCTCTATGGTTTTCTTTTGTTTTCTCTCTAGTTTTCTTATGTGTAGTTTTTTTATTATAACTTTCTTTCCCTTGCGTTGTCGTGTCTACTGTTGAAATAAGTTGGTAGATGTCGTTACGTGTATGGAAAACTAAAATTGAGAGGGACGCCAGGGGTTTTGAGTTTTCAAAAAACTATTAGATCTCTCAGGACAATGTTCTTCAATGTCGGTTGGTCTCTTATATGGCTACTTGAGCTCCATATGGATTCCACATTTTTATTCCTCCAGTTATTTAAGGCCATTTTGGTTTTTACCTATTTTTACTACAAGATCCATTTCTTAAAATATATTTTTGGTTCCTGCACCTCACTTCTTTCTGTACAATCATAATTTGGAATCAAATTATGGTTAATCAAGATTGTAGCTATCTCATTGCATGCTTGCGAACCATCACCCTCACCTGTTAATGATTACTTCCAAGTTCCACCTGTGACTTCTACATGTAGTAAAAAGGCGATGGCTCTGACAAAGGAAGCACATATTTGGGCGATTTTTCTTTGCTTGTGTTTCATTTGTATTTTATCATTTTATTTTTATTTTCTGTTTTAGAGATAGAGTGGAATAAGTTGAGGAGGTCTCTTTGGGAAAGGTAGATTTGGTTTGTGTGACTGAATCTAATCCATGGATGAGAAAAAAACAACAGCGGCAACAACCATGGCTTCGATCTACCCATAAAGTAGGTTAGGCCTTAAGAGGAAGGAAAACACCACCCACATTCCTATGTGGATGCCATGGATGGAGTGGATGAATGCTACCCATTTGTTATTCCTAGATGGTTTGTTGAAATAAGTCCTATGTGGTCTGGTTCGTTAGCTTCAATCCACTCCCCTATTTTTTTGTTTTGCAGTTATCATATTATGGATTGCTTCTATTTTAGATTGAGGACCCATTTCAGAATTCTCAATGCAAATTCACTGCTTTGTTTTCTTTTGGATTTCAATGGGTCGTTTTGGGATGCTCATTGGCCCAAACCCATCTCTATATTGGAGTTTGATATGCACCTGGAGGTTAGAAAGTTGTGTTGTATATCTATTAATTAAGAGGCTGGTTATTAGAGGGGTTTGGTTTGGAGTTCATGTTGAATGCACCCATATATCATGTAGATGTTTATGATCTTGTCCACCCAGCCTATATAATGCACCTTGCTTTTGTAAATGCAATTAAACTTCTTTTTAAGTGTGACTCTAAACTTTAGAGTCACTCTATGGCTTTAGATGGGTTTATCATACAATTCTTGAACTTCATGACATCCAGGTGAGTATCAGAGTTGGATATAGTGTTGTCCCTATTGAGTGCATCCAATGTATTGTCTGGATTTAATGTACCATTAGAACTAAGGTTGTAAAATGCACATCAATTATTTGAAATTAGGGCTTTTTAGAGTTTGATTGTAAACATATACTCTTTTGCATTGGTGATGAAATAAAAAGTGTTAAATCCTGACATTTATAAGCTTATAAGTGTAGAAACTATGGCAAAATTAGATTTCTTTTCTCTTTTATCCCAAGACATTTTTTGTGCATTAGAGTTGCATATATAAATAGAAATGTAGTGGTCAAGAAATTCCTTGGTGTTTAGTTCTTGAGGCATCTTCTATCAACATAAATGTAAAAGTATCTTATTCAAAAAAGTAAAGATGGAAGCATAATCAAGCTTTCAACTTATGTCCAGAAGGGACATAATGTGTATCAAATAATTGAATTTCCTTTCATTTATGTCGATGTGGATAGTAATTATTTTCTTTTGTGTATAGAATCTTGGTCGTATGAAATTACTATAAGAATTTCACGTTTCTTTGAACAAGAGTAGGATATGCATTATTTTCTTTCATTAGCTTTCCCAGTTAAATTTTGGATGCTTCAATTTCTCTTTGTTGATGCATATTGACATGCATATTTTAATTCAGTGTATGTTTCAAAATCGTTTTCAACTTACGAGATTGACCTTACTCACATAATGCCTTTAGGATTTTTATAAGTGTAACATATGATTTCATAGGTTATTTGCTAATTCATTGTTTATCTCACTTCTTGAGATTCTTGGAGATATGTAGTTGTGCTTGGAAGGGATCTGTGAAAAAACATCATAGTTGTGAAATTTTAACATTTTCATTTGGATGATATGATTCCTTCAAACAGAACAGTTGGTGAACAACTTGATATTGTGCAAAGTCAAATTTAACAAATTTATTGTTTGAGAGAAGGAGTCTTGCCAAACCAAACTTTTCTAGATTTAGATCAAAGCAATTCAAACACAATAAGGTTCATTTAAACTGGCCCTTAGAGAGGCATCTATCATAGAAAGAATATTTTGATATTCTCATTGATTGAGAAACCAACAATAAGATTTGTACCCTCCATGTTTTTCAACCAACTCTTGCATGCTTACCTTCAATTTGACGACAGCAAGAAAAAGTGCTAAATCCCCATATTTATAAGCTTAAAAGTGTAAAAACTATCATGAAATTAGCTTTATTTTGGCTTCTAGCCCAAGATAATTTTTGTGCATTAGAGTTGCATGAAGTTTCTAGTGTTTCCTGCTTCAAGTTCCTCATAATTGGCATATTAGAGTCCATTCCAAGCTTCATAGTTTTCGTCCATCAGTTCTATGTTTAGAAATCTAAAGAACTATGGTGTAATTAATCCAATCTTAGCCTTCTAGCCCGAACACTATCTTTGTGGACTGTAGTTACATGGAGTGTACAATAGTGTATTCCGTTGTAAATTCCTTTTATGATGGAAATACCAGTTCATGGCAGTAGATACAATTTCGGAGGAATGTTGGGGGTCTAGCTTAAAGCGCAGGAATTCCTTAAAATTAAAATTCATGTGGGTCTTGTTTTTAATGTCTTATTATATATATTGTTTCCCAAGTTTGTATGTGAAGATATTTATATATTGCCTTACCAACTACAACTCTACTTGGTTTTCTTTATTTGTATTGTTTTGGGTCAGTTTTATATCCTATTTTAGATCCACTATAGTGGCAAAATGTATGTTGCATAAATTCCCCATAAATTTTTTATGTGACTTTTTGTTTATAATATGGTTATTCAATTTCAAAGAAATGGTGGTGGTTTAGTTTAAAGGTACATAAGTCTTTCAAAACTAAAATTCATTCCATATAAGTTGATATTTTTTTGACATTACCTTCATCAACATGTGGCTGGAATTTGATTTCTAACAATACCACAACAACCCACTCATGGTGAAACTGGCTTTGGATTTACTAGGAAGAATGAATTAATCAATAGAAGGGAAGCCTAGTTGGGGTCTTCTTTTTGTTAAATTTTGAAGTGTTAACCCAAAAAGGTTTTATTAAAGGCACTCGGTTCTTAGATTTTTTGTATGTTGTATCTTGAGCATTGGAGTAGTGAACAATGTAGTTTATCCAAAAGAAATCAATGAAATAAATTATTACTTTAGAACCAACTAAGTGGAGTCCAACGGCTTCTATGTGTCTAGGTCAAACAAAGGTGAAGTGAAGAATCTTATTGAATGAGATGAAAATATTGTTGCAATGGTTACATATTTTGTCTATTGTTTGGCTAGGCCTACGAAGGTGAAAGTTGCTTTTAGCCTTATCATTTATTCAACAAACATTCTTTATGTCTTTCTGCCTCCATCTATCAGTATAGTCATTATTATAACATCTAAAGGCTTCCTTTTCTTGATGGGATGAATGATATCTAATGTAGCAATGAACTATTGTTTCTACGTTTTACGAATTTTGGTGGAAGGTGATGCAACGTTCACCAACTTGTTGATAACCAGACTATATGATCGATTATGCCAAGTGTGTACTCCAGATTCCATACCTCACTGAGATTTTGTAATTTGGATGCTAGAAAGATGGAGCGTTTGTTTATGTCAGAGAACTAACAAACTTTCAAATAGTTTCAAAAACTTAGAGATTTTTAAAAATGTTATGAAATAGAATAACACATTTTCAAGAACCATGTTAATATTAAGGTTTTATGTGAGAGCGACAATGTAACAGTGTTTGGTGCTTCACTATCAATGTGGATGTCAAGTTCTTGTAAATTTACATAAAACAGTCTAATGCAAATTTAAAGGGTCTGGATTTTTCATAGAATGTGGGACAGGGGATTACAGTTTATAGTAAATGTAAAAAGAATTACTTAATGTTTGTATTGTTATAACATTCACTTTTCCTTCACTTTTGTACTAATATTGCAGTTTATAATAAATGTCAAAAGCATTACTTAATGTTTGTATTGTTATATCATTCACTTTTCCTTCACCTTTTCACCAAATTAGATGGTCTACATGTATGTGTAGTTTCAATAAAAAAGTACGATGAAAAAAGAACAAATTATGATATATGCATCCCTCCTGCAAGATTAAAAGCCATAAGGACTACATAATTTGAATCTTCTCTTAATTCACCAATGTTGAGCACTTCTTGATGATGTGCTCAATGCATATGAAGATTATTCTTGTTCTGAGAGTATTTGTATTAAGAATAAATCCTACAATAGGATGATGTCGCTGATGAGTTGGTAGATTGTGACCTTTATGTTTAATCTACAAGATTATTAAATTAAAAATGGTATTGCTAATTCCATGTCACATTTTTAGAGTAATTGTCCCAATAGAATTATTCCATTCCTAGAAATTAGGATAACTATAGAGGTAGCAAGAATAGGTTGTAAAAGAACAATTGTATCATCTGTGCAACTGACTGAAGGTATGGCTTGTTGCAGTATTTGTACTTTTTTCTCTCTCTAGTTTGCTTTTGTGCAGTTTTCTCATTGTAAATTTTTTCCTGTGTGTTGGTGTATATGTTTTAGATCTTAAGATGAACATGTCTCATGCTATCAATGTTTATACATATATTAGGTTAATTCACTAAATTTTAATTTGTTTTTGGTTAGAAGTTTTTATTTACTTATTTAAATTTGTTTTTCAAAAATAACATGCTCTCAATGATACCGTATACTTTTTTTTTCCTACTTAATTAGTATATTTAAGCTTCTTTAGAGTAACAAAGTTTACTCATTTGTTTAAATTTTCTCAAAACACATGAATATGCTATGCAAATTTATTATGTGATAAGGACTTTGTACACATCAAATGGAAATTCAAAAGGCTCAAGACTCTTTTTCCTTATTGGAATTGGTTACTTATCAAGACCACTTGTTCATATATCGGAATTTTTTTTTGCTAAATCTACTTATTACAATCTTCCTCCAAAATTCAAAAAGCATTACAGCTTATCCTGGAAACTTTTTCTAGTTTCCAGGACCATACATACATCCATAAATTTATCCTCTATAATGTTGACATCATAAAAACATTAGTACAATCATTTGTCATATTTGAATATGTTAAACATAATACCATTTCCCACTCATAGTAATTGATATCCTCTCTTCAAGAATCATTATTTTGAACTTAGTTTTCTCCATGACCTACAGTTTCTTTAGGTTAATTCACTAAATTTTAATTTCTTTTTTCGTTAGAAATTTTTATTCATTTATTTATTTAAATTCATTTTTCAAAATAACTTTCTCTCAATAACACCATATACTTCATCTTTTTTCTACTTAATTGATATATTTAAGCTTCTTTCCAATAACAGAGTTTACTCATTTATTTAAATTTTCTCAAAACATATTGAATATCTTATGCAAATTTATTATGCGATACTCAATGAGTAACTTGTGTAGATTTACCATCATTAGAAAAATGACCATTGATTTGTGTTTAGAAATTTCACTCACTCAATCTTAGTGTTTTGTTTCTGGAGCTTACTAGGTGATTGGAGTATTGAATTCATGGCGTAGCTAACCTTGCATTGAGAAAAATCACCAGAAAAATAGAGGTAGTAGGAACTAGTTGCGAAAGAATAGTTGTAGGTTCTGTGCAACTGATTGAAGGTATGGCTTCCTGCAATATTTGTACTTCTATCTTCTCTCTGGTTTCCTTTTGTGTAGTTTTCTCATTGTAACTTCTTCTCCTTTGTGTTGTTGTGTATGTTTTAGATTTTAGGATGAATATTTCTCATGTTATCAATGTTTATACATTTATTTAGGTTATTTCACTAGATTTTAATGTGTTTTTGGTTAGCATTGGATAGTATGGTTCAATGACAAAAAGAGATGGTAGGAAGATTGTAGTTCTAGTTTATGTCTCCCTTCTTTCAGTCTAGATGAATATGGTGAAAAAGATTGCTTCTTTATTGTAAATAGTTTATGTTTTATTGTTGCATAAACAAATTAATACATTAGTATATCCTTATCTAATATTTTGGAAGGAAGAATTTTTTCAGTGTCTGTTAAAATCCTACAAAAAATGGGAAGTCATAGAATGATTTTTAACCTACCTGTTACCACATGTATTGTCACCGAATAGTGCAAGATGTTTATCTGAAATTTTTTTTGTGGAACTTGGAAAATAAACCACTATCTCCCTAATTCATCATCCCACTCTTTGGGATGGTCCAATATCACTAGGGGTGCTTCCCTATAATATATTTCTCTTCTATGGCCTATGGTGCCGAGCAACAAAAGGGATTGTTGATCCAAGTCTTACAATTGGGTACAATATGATGATTATTTTTGCTAGTCAAGATGAAAATAAATATAATCAATAGAACAGGAAGTGAACTCACTAAGAAGAGATCTATATTCATGGACTACACATTATGTGTATTCACATTGCTACAAAGTCTTTTTTTAGGCAAATTAGAACCATCTCACTTAAATTGTATTTCTTGTCAACAACATCGTCTCGCTTCTCGATAGTTTGCTAAAATACATGGATTTTTTTATTTCCTCATCATTTTCCTTTCTTTAGGTTCCTTCATGCTTTCGTTGTATGTCATAATATATTGGTTTGACTTATAGAAACTTATATGGCAACTTCATTATTTTCTTTTGTAGAGTCTCCTCGCAAATACATCAAAGTCAGAATTTCAAGTTACTTGCAGGTTCTATTCCACTTTTCTTCTACTTTCATTTCATTGCAAATACAACTTCGCTATCCTATTCCAAATTCACCAATCTTGCGAGAACAAGACAATTGCTTTTATCTAGCCAATTTCAACAAAAACATTCATGAAATAACAATATAGAAATGTCTGAAATAATTCATGTTGATAGTTAGAAACCAAAAAAACAATGTGACAATGATGGAACTATTCATAATATCTTCAACACCAACAACCCTTTTAGATTCAAAGCATTTTCATATAGTCCAGGTGATTGTCTTTTCAATGCAATTGAAGTCATTTTGCATTTTTTATATACGTCCACTCAATTGTAAAATGGCACAATAGACCACTTTTTGATGTGCCCTAAACAAGGTCACATAGAAACACTTGAATCATTCAATTATGATCTAGCACTCGATATCCTGTTTCAACTTCATGTAATTTATGATGTCGAAACATATTTGCAAAGATTGCATCTTCCCACTTCAAATGGTCCTATTGAGAATGAATGAGGACAATGGGGAAACACATTTTGCATACGCTAGCTAGCCAAATGGTTGAATTTACCAATAGGAATTTGGTCATTAACAAAAAAAGGTATTTGCTATTCAATTCAAACAAAATGACAAATACATTACATATATTGTTCCATGATGAGAACCCCTTTAATGGGCAGTATGAACCATTTTTGTACAAAAAAATAGCTCAATCAATTTTAATATGCAATGAATACCTTCCACCTCCTGCAAACATTTAAAAACCTATTGGGAAATAATGAATGATGAAATGTAAGGCCATATATTGCATAAAGAAACAAACACTATATCTGTTTGTGGAGATATCATGTTCTTTACACCATGTCATTTGATTGCACCCGATTTTGGTGTAGAATCCTTAAGACTTTACATTGTGCAGTCATTCTGTAATTTGATCATGTGCAATGCAAACACTACATTCCATTGTCCATAAAAATATATATCAACAGATGTCATCATAACTCAAAAGAAAGTTGCACATAGGCAAACATACCTTATCAATATGGAAATTCCATTTGAAAAAGGTGGAATAGAAGGTGAGCCATTTTGTTTGCAATGGTAACAATATTATTCAAAGTAAACATACATGAATGGTCCTCTGTGACTAGGAGCATTGTCAATTACTACCAATGCAACAACTTTTCAAGTCAAACATACAATATAGTGTAATTTAAAATAGATGCATTTCACACTCATTCACATATTTATCAATAGATGGACATAACAACAGAAGAAATGTACATTGCCAAATCCTTCCAATAGAAATAACGTCATTTCACATGCAACATGGATCTGTGTAAAAAAATGCATGTGTGCATGAAGACAAATTGTAATATGGTGTTATGCCAATGACAAAAGATAGAAATAATAGGGTTAATGTACGTAGATTAAAACAGCTATCACGATTATAGACAAAAAATTATAAAAATTTATGCAAACACAAATCACAAAATAAACATAATTGCTTATCCAAGAAAACCCGTATAACAATTTAACTAACCAACATAGAGGACACACCTAAGAAAAAATTTCCAATATGTAAACAATTGCAGTTTCACAAGAATATGGGGAGGATTGGAAAATACTTTGAACAAATATATATAAATTTATCAAAAAACCATAGAAATATGCCTAAGAAAGTAATATGCAAGGTTTGCAAAACAAAACTTCGATATGGAAAATTGCCACAATTTGCTATACCTGAGAACATTAGGCGAAACAACCATTGCCTGTTGTAGCCACACTCTTAGAGCTTGAAAAACGTCTTGTAGCATTAAGAATTGAATTTTCACAAATAAGACAATGGGTCCACAAAGGATCACAAATGGGTTTAACAAGATCGACCATCAATGTTCCTGTCAAAATAGACATTGTTCAAATTGCACTACCACAATCTATGGAAAACACAACAACAGTTGTTGTTGCATTGAAAAGATGATTGGAATATAAAAATTCATTTCAAACAGGAAAGGTTCGTGTGCATACTTTCATGACAAAATTAAAGGAACTATGTTCTCGACACCTTTATTGAGTTGAAAACATACACATAAATAAAAATTGTGATAGCATCCTACAATCAACTACCTCAAACACTCCAATTGAAAATGGTGACATTGAAGACAAACATCAAACACATAACGATTTAGAAGATGAAATTCCAACTAAAAAATTGGTGCACAGATACATAAGATCCCAATGCATCCATAATTTATAAGACAAGTTGATTGAACTTGCTCCAATTGAAGGGAAATGTCCCCTTGGAATTTTCAGAGATAGAAATATGTAGAGGAAATGAACTTTCCAACCCTATTTTTTGGAGACCCATGTGATGGTGACATTGTAGAAATATTTTTCTACCAAAAAATTGCACAATCGGAGTTAATATACCATAGTGGTGACTTCTCTTACCATACAACAAATTTGTTTTTCAAAACATTGTGAATAGTAATTGAAAAAGTCCTTGCATGCATTTAATAAGAATCAGAAAAGGGAAATTAAAAGGAAGAATGTTACTAGCATAAGACGTTAAATACAAACCAAACTTGGACAATATTCTTAAAAGTGACATTGGTTACATTGGTTTTAAGCACATAAGAATTTCTATTGATTACCTACAACAAACGAAGAAAAATATATTTTCCATGATATGTCAAAAAGTCCCTCCAATGTTCTTCGTCACATTTACAAGTGTTGAACATTGACAGGCTCCATTGGTCAATAAATTGACCAATTACATAGCAAGAGGAAAAAAAGAAAACCTATTGAAACAATAGAAGACTATAAAACCCACTATCTCATAAGAAAGAATCGAGTAACTTGTATTCATTATTATAGGTGTAGAATTAATGCCTTAAAAAATTGATATCTGAAGAAAAATAGTCTTCGAAGAGATAGATGATCACTACTTTGTAATTGAATTTCAAAATAGAGGAAGATAACATGAACATGGATTGTTATGGGTAAAAAATTCACCAACATATGAAGTCAATAGTAATTCTAGCATTCAAAACTTCGTTGACAATTACATGGCTTGTAGCATAGATCACCTTGATCCAAAGCTTCCAAAAATACATGAACGCCACCATACAAGAAGTTGAAAAAAGGGAAAAAACTCACATTTGAAATACAACTTCCCAATGCCACCCATTAGAAGCACAAAATTTCTTGAACCAATTGCGTTGGTAGATGAGACATTAAATGAAAAAGAAAAGTTCATATATAACATCTTGGAAAAGTAATAATATAATAGCAACAACACATCTGACGAGTTTTTGGATGAATTGCATTTAAATGAAACTGATTACATCTTGGCAATGCAATGTACGTTGAAGCAACCAATGATTTTATTGCAACGAAAACCTTCGCACACCTAGAATAATAGCTTTGGCAAGAATATGCCAAAGATATGGAATGCAAATATGGATTCCCAATTTTTCCTTAATGCATATGCAACTGCATTGCACTTCTTACATGAAAAAAGTTGACAAATCAATGACAAATGTATTTAAAAGGATAAGAAGAGAACATGAAGAAAGCAAGCTAAATGTTATTGAAATGATACACTCATTGGGCAATGCTTTGCTTAATCTCCAATAGATCTTAGCTCAACAAGTAGTCTATATAAGACCTTCTCTTCCATTGAATCATAGTTCATGAGAATACATATTCATAAACACAACTCCATGGACAAACATACATTTATCCTCAAACCATCATTCCTACTAAAACATGAAGATGACAACTATGAAAATGTTATGTGTAGTTCCATTACTTATTATTATTTCAGTCGACCTAATGCTATTAAACATATATTCCTTGTTGAATTTGCTTCAATGTACAACAAAAATGGCAGACCCATTTCGAAAAGGAAAAAACCAAAAGTCATACAATTCATGAAATATAAAAAACACTTTGACTATGAAAACTATTGCAGAGGAAAGATTTTGCTATATGTGCCATTTGAAAAAAGTGAAAGTACATTAATAAAAAACTTGTTATCATGGGAAGCTACTTATATGTTACATGAAAACACAATAAAAATAAATGAGTCCAATTTCACTTATAATATCAACCAATTATGGGGTGATTTAGAAAATGCCATTCAAGACATCCAAAATAGCACCATATATGCCATTGATACAATGAAAAAGAAAAGAACCGCCGAAATATTAGCAAAAAAATATGACTTGGAAATAAATTTACAACATTCCCATCACCATGAAAGAAAAATACAACTAAATATCAGATTCCACTTATCAGAGCATCCATTTCTGCTCACAAATGCAGAATATCATAGATTAAGGAGAATTCTCAATAGATAACAATAAGCAATTATTGAATACATTGCAATGAAGAAGCATATGGACATGTACAAAGCACTATATTTATTCTTGGCTGGACGAGCTAGAACTAGAAAAACATTCACAAAAGATGTAATCTTCCAAATTCTAATGCGGATTTATGATGCACATCATTCAACTGATCCTTTGAAACCAAAGGGTTTGATGCTAGCATACACAGGTAAAGCTGCATATAATGTAGGTGGTACAGCATTCCACTTTGCACTGCTTATGCCTTTTAACAAGTCTACCCCTACAACACTTAGCAATGAAACATTGGATGCACTCGGAAAAATTTACCAAGAAATGAAACTAGTTTTCATTGATGAGGTTTCCGTACTTGGAAGTCGGTTCTTGTTTTTCATTGATGATCAATTGAGGAACATAAAACATGTCCAAAAAAAATATTTTAGAAATGTTGATATCATTTTTCTTGGTGATCTATATCAAGCACAACCGATATAAGACTCCTTGATATTTGAACTACTTATTCTTAGCAAACAACCAGTCCCATATTACTTTTGGCAAGAAAATGTAAAGTGTTATGAATTTCATATTACAATGTGTCAAACAGATGAGAAATTCATCTCAATATTGAATAGAATGTGAAAAAACACTCAAACAGAAGATGATTTGCAATATTTGAATAGAAATTGTGTTATATCTACACCTATTGACCCCACTTTCCCCTATCCTTTTTATAAAAATAAAGATGTCACTTTTCACAACAATAAAATGTTGTCATTTGTTCCTACAAACTGGTTCCCTTCCCATTTACATACAACAACGTTGTCTGCACAATAGTTGTAAAATTAAACATGTTAGTTGAGACATATGCTCGAAATTATGATTCACAAGATGGCCTTATTAATGGAGAACATGGAATCATTAAAGTCTATACAAAAACAAGTTAAATTGATATCATATGGATCAACTTCTTCGATGCAAACATAGGGCATTTCCAAGAAAGAAAATTAGCACACTTCTATAGCGAAGGCATTTCCAAAGATTGGATCCCCATATTGTGATTAGCAAAACCAATAACGGTGCAAACAAAAATAGGCTATATCAAAATATGAAAACAATTTCCTGCTCAATTGGAATGTGCTCAAACAATCCATAGATCATAGAGCCTTACTCTAGATAACCTTGCATTTGATCCTACTGCAATACGGACTCATGGATTAGTCTATACAGCCTTTTCTCATGTTAGAAACATGCAATCCTTGTTCTTATTAAAACCACTAAAGAAAGAAAATTTCAAAGTCAAGTAGAAAATAGTAGTTGAAATGGACTGTCTATGATAATTTGAAAAATGGGAACTAGATTACAATTATCAATCTTTGCATAGACATTTATGCACATCAGTTTTCGCTCTAAAAACTCACAACCTATAAACATATATCAATGATGTCCTCAATGACTATGATCTAATGGATGTTGATATTCTATGTTTATAGGAAACACATTTGAAACGAGAAATATTGCAACATAAGTTCAAAACATTAATTGCATATCAAGCCGTTATAAATATGGATTTGCTAACATGTTTCAAACAAAATATAAGAATTGTTGATCATATGCAATTTCAAGAAGACAATATAGAATCATTGGTGACAAATATCATTCTACATAGAATGTAAATTACAATTGTTAATGTTTACGCAGCACCCTATGCCACATTTCCCAATATAGTAGATATTCTTGAAAAAACATTTTGCAATATAACTACTAGTAAACCAATAATAATCGTAGGAGATTTCAATGTTAAGATGCATGAACATAACACTAGAAAAAATTCTATAAAAGACTATATGCATAGCCACAACCTCCATTTCCTACTAGATACAAATACCTATGTGCACACATCACTCATTGATCATGTATGGTCTAACATAACAAACAACTATAATATTTACAAGCTAGACACATATTGGTCATATCATGACACAATATGTCTCATAATGGACCATGTACATGGAGATAAATCACAAAACACATCGAATTCTTCCATATCTGCGATTAATATCATTTTCATTCCCCTTTTATTGTCATTGAAACTTAACCATTCATTACTCTTATTTTTCAAGCATCTATTGTATCCATATCCAAAGAAACGACTAATGCAATTTCCTTTTCTCTTATACAGCTAAAATGGATAAAAGCTCCAACGACCAAAGATGCAATACGCAAGTATTTACATATACTATTCAAAATATCCATTCACCAAATATATATATGAAATTTCTTTTCATCTCTCCAATATCACTAGGTCCATTTTTCACTCACTATCATTTTCAATGAAACAAATACCTTGTAGCCTTCAACAACAAATCAACACAACATTGGAGCAAGAAAAACAACTAACAAAAGAAGCAACAAGGCATGTCAAGCCATGCCCATCACTTATTTGCACTTGTCACATTGTGATATATACATCAACATTGTTTCTTTGTAATTGACTCTAATTTGCGTCATATGTGCATAGTTCAAATGCAACATCGACAATTCCAATATCAATTGAAGAATTGAACATCCTAAAAACTTGAAAATTATTCCATGGTGATGTAATGGTTGTCTACAACATATTTCTTGACAAAGCACAAAAAACTCATCAAATATTGCATGCATATCTAATTGATCAACAAAGGATTAGTGATAGTCACATTGGTTGTTCGAAATGAAATCATTGAAAAACATAATCAAAATATATTGCCAGGAAAAGGAATTGTAGTGACAAATTTCTATATTCTATCAGAAACAAATTACGACTGTGGGAATTGTGATTGCATTTTGTTGTTAGACAACACAAGCACTGTAGAAAACATCGACCCAATCTTTACATAATACAAATTTGTTCCAAATGCAACAATAAAACAATTGGGAGAAAGCATAGGAACATTCCCAATAGCAACAATTGCAGCACTTGTAACAACAGCTCAAAACGTTGGCATGCAATATAAATTGAAAATTAAAGATGGAAGTTCTCAAGATGATATGGCCTCGTTAAGATTCTCTACCTTACACCATTCACCCATAAGCTTTATGAATCTTTATTTATTTTCTTTATGCAATAACTTGATTTTCTTTTGTTTCCTTTATGTCACAGTTGTAACTATTTGAAAACTTGTTGCTTATCTACAATGAAATTGAACAAAGACTACAAAATGGAGAAATGTCAATTATTCTCTTCAAAAACATAACAAAAATAAAATACCTCAACGAAAAAACATTTCGTACAACACAGGCCACATCAATCACAAATTTGAATACTGAAATAGAACAAGATCTCAGAAAACTAATTGATAGACAAAACCAAGTACGTACATATACAATAATCTATTTATTTTTAATTACACAATTAATTATTTTCCATTATACATTTACTCACTAGTTTTCTTTTCTAACAGGTGCAGGGAATACTACTGGTCGCAAGTGCATAATCCACACAATTTGATCTTGTGTGTGCACTTTGCAGTTGCCCAATATCATCAACTGTAATGATAGAAGACATGTCAACATTTTTCACTAAATGTAAACAAAAGTAATCCACTTCTCTTTCTGCATTGTATCAACTGTGTTACAAGAACTCTTGGTAATAGCACATTATGATGTTGCCTTAGAAACAAACTAGTTTTAAAGTAGTTTTTGCCAACATTAGCCCAAATGTCTTACCAAGAATATTTGCAGGAAAAATAAACAACAATTTATATGCTACACAATCTCCAAGTTCAAGGTATCTTCAATCTAAATGGTGACAATGAGATTTTAGATACTGACAACAACAACAAGAAAAAGAAAATCTCAACTAGCAAGTTTCTCTTGTCTCCCTAGGTAACAACTTCATTATTTGAATTTCAGTGTTTAGTCATATAACAAAATTCTTCAGTTTTTATTTATACAAGCATAATAATAATTTTTTATTATCTCTTTTATTGCAAGGTTGGCCATTGTTCAAAAAGAATACTTTGTGATATCACAGAACATAAGAGCCCAATGCTGAAAGGAAAACGAACATGACAGTGAATAATTTCAACTTTTTTTGTTGCAAATTTGATAAAACAATACAAATGCTTTTACTGATACTATGCTAACCATATATATATATATTACACTGAATTACTACAACAACATTTATAACTTCTTCATTACATATATGTTTTGAAATTTTCCAGCTTCAATTTGTTGTATATAAATAATAGTTATCTGCATTTTCCTATTTTCTGTTATGTTATTTAGACTAAAAAAAAAAAAAAACATGTTGCCTATAATCTTATTTTGATTTTTAATGATGTTATTGAGTTATATCCTACTTCTTCTAGACTTCTAGCCCTTCCTTTACTTCACTTCTTTCCACAAATGCTTGTTATATTTTTTCTTGCATTTTGTTAGATAATTTTCCTTTATGCTTTTGGAGTAGCTTTGTGCAGTCCCACAAGCTATTGTTGTCAATATGAATTCATATGAGTATTTTCTTTGTTTGTTTGATTCTTAACTCTTTATGTTTTGGTTGTTTATTTACACAAAACCATCGAATTATTTGCTTTCATTCTTTGTTCAAGGTATCATATCATATTCTTGAAACACGACGATCTTCTTATGCTGATTTGAATGGATAAATCCAAACATTTCAGAAGTTGGCCAAGTCTTAACCACGGGGTTTTGTGATAGAAATTCAAAATAGGCTAATGGGTATTGTCATCCATGTAGATTTTCAATTATCAAGGCGTCAAGTCTCCCATGTGTAGGAGGAGAAATGGCTTGAAGAGAGGAAGGTTGGTGGGTGATTGTTGTCAACCTCCTACATACCCAAATCTATCAGCTCAATGCTTTGGACTTTCACACATTCAAAATGAAATATTGAGTGGTAACAAGACCAATGTGCTAGCTTGCAGCTTCCAAAATGCAATTCAGAGAGTAAGGGTTTCATAAAACCACCAATTTAGTCTTTTGCAATTAGCTAAAATATGGCATGAAAATGCTTCGTAGGTTGATGATTCAATGGTTGTGGCTTTAATTTTTCCTATAGAAGAAGCAACCACATCATAGAAGGAATAAATATTGACCAGCCTTTTGCAACTTCCAGATTTATAGATTCCCTTGAAGTTAGAGTCATTGTCTTTAAATGCAAACCTCGAAGAAATGATTTATAAATCATCCCCACATACAACAATGTGAATTAGGCATTGTTTTGTCTAGAGTCCAAAATCAACAAGAAATAGAATCATAGCCAATTTCAAATGAAAATCTTTTATGTCAGTAGTTTGAGATTTCCTTATGAGTAAATTTGCTTATTTATGTTCCCATTTTGTCCCTTTCTTTTCTTCTTTGGTCCTTAGGAGTAGATCTGATGATTTATGTTCCCATTCTTTCCTTTTGTTTTTCTCTTTGGTACCTATGAATTGGACGTAATTAAGAGCTCATTTTAAATTTTTTATTAACATGATTATTTTATTTTGGCCATACTGACCTCCTAAGAAACATTCATAAATTCTAAATTGTGTTGAAGCAAAGAATCTAGCCATTGGAAGGTTTCCTATGTTAAGTAGCAAATTATATGAAAACAACCATGTACACATGTAAATCACCATGCATAGTGCTACAGGCTCTCGACATAAACACATACTTAGCAAACTGATGCCAGGGTAACACCACTTGCACATATCCACAGTTTGCACTTTTCATAATAATGCATCTATAACTGTCCCAGGTGTCTGACTCTACAATGGAGTCAAACCTTCAGACCCTAAAAGGTCATGGCCCATTCATCAGTTCTTGTGTAATGGAACCCAATCACCCCTCCAATACTTCCTCTCGGGATTAAAATATGAACCCTTTCAGAACTACAGTCCACGTATATACAACCATACTCTCTCATATATTTTGGTTGCATATATATATTACCACAAACACTATCGGCGCTAATCTCTCGGTGAAATCCTTATACAAAGGAATTCCATGCAAATATACCTTATTCCTCCTTTATACGGTTCTGCACAGAACCTGAGGCTAAAGACTCATCAGAATCGACCATTGCATTGTTCAATGGTCATATATATATGAGTCATCACCCTTCTCCATCTCCAATCTTTGATATCCAGTCGATTAACACATGCTTAGCATTAAAAGGTTTACGCTATATAACTATTGGGAATTATAATATATGGGAATACAAAGGAAATTCCCCTCTGAACCATTATGCCAAATTTCAAAAACTATAGAACCACGACTATGATTATCGTCGGGTCCATAACTTATCACTCCATACTTTCGCTACGCCAATCTCCAATGATCCCGAGCTCCAATATTCTTATAATCTCTATCAAATATCACTCATCCACCTACATATTACCTCTTCCACTATGAACTTTTGATTATGCGATCGTAAATTGGATTATCGGTGACATAGCCAATCACTCATTGGAGTATTTATAGTTTGCTATCGTCAACCGTTGGCACTTTAGAATTGTGATTGTGATTTCAATTGTAGTTGTTGATCTTTGAAAATCCAACAGCTACTGAGTGGTAATTATGGACATCTCCACTCGCCCCTTTCACTTGGTTTTTACGTTGATTTCTTCAGTGTTTCTCCATGGTTCAGTTCTTCTCCTTCCAGTTTCTTCAAAGGGTTTATTCTTCCGTCTCTGTTGCTCAATTTCTCTGAGCTTCACTCCTTAGTGAATCCTCACTTCGCTATCTCTCCAGAGCTTCATTTTGCTAACTTAATTGGATTCAAAGACCCATTAAAGATTCCTCTTAATCGTTCTTCTTCCTCAACATGTCCTCTGAACTCTACCTGTAACCACGGTTACAGAACCTATGAGTTGAGACAGTAATCAATAATAAGCACTTAATTCACACATATGCACACTCAAAACTGAATTCCTCCTCTATATAAAAACATAAAAATAATTGATTACAACTGAGAATCTCGGTCTCTCACACAGGCTTGATTCTCAACATTTGTGGCCTCCTTCTCTGCCCATAGGCTTACGCATGTTTATATTTAAACTGGGATTGTATTACTGATCCCATACTTTCATTAAATCACTCAAATAAAGCCCTAAAGCTTGCTACATGCATACATATGTGACAAATTTTATCGATTCCATCTTTTCCCTATGTTTTAAAACAGAAAAGTCTCCTTATCAGCTCAATGGTCCATATCTATTCTAATTAATTCCTAAAATCTCTCACTTGCTCCTAGAGAATTGGTTTTGACTTCTACCACTCATGTTCTCATTTATTTATTTTGAGGGCATTTACATATCCTCATATTCTAATAAAATCACACTTAAAGGCCTAAATATTACTTTAACTTGAAACTTAGGAAACTAATTCCTAAAATGCATGACCCCCTATGTCTACTATTTACAATGATTTTCCTTGGGCTGAATGCTCCTGCATCAGAATCCAAAAGTAGAAAACATTCATGATCTCCTTATCATGTGCCTTCTAGTCTTGGTCTTCCTAGATCCCACACTTTATTCTGTAACTATCTAGATGCTTTATTCCTTTGCCGCTGCTACACTTCTACTGTCTTTTGCTCCATTTTCTTCTTCTTGTCAATCAGGTTCAACTTCTGATTGATCTTGTTTGTTGTTGTTACCATTTTCCTCCATTTGAATTGCTTCATCATCTGCTGCCATATTTCTTCAATTTCTATGTCTAGCATATCTTTGGGCTGGTCCATCTTCTACTTCTTTCTTCTATCTTCTTCTCTTTATTTCAGCTTACTGTTGTTGTCTTCTATGCTAACTTTTCTTTTACTTTCTTCATTCTTTGGTTTACTTGCTCTTGCTTTACTTGCTTCCATTTTTGTTACCTCCCTATCATCCTTACCCTCTTTCATGATTGAATCATGATTGTTCAGCATTTTCTCCAGTAATTTAACATCTTTGTTCCATGGATTGAATTCTTCCATGAAGTCTTCTTCTTTCATCTTCACTTGGTTGTTCACCAATGCCAAATCTGTTGGCATTATGGTTCTGGTATGATTATATGTTTCAGATGTTGTACTTGATGGCAACACCCATGGCATGGCTCTCATTTCGATGAAAATAAAGAAGTATGCAGGAGAACAGTTCAGGAGGTGCGTACCCGCAGGTATACCGTGCAAGGACCACGTCCAAATACGCGGGTTACCCATTCATGGGGTGCATACCCCAGTGCACACACTTCAAGGCAGTAAAGCGCCCACACGTGGGGTTTCTCATGGTATTTAGCCGACGGTATTGTGTTATCATGGTTTTGACCCGTGGTATTGTTTATTTTATTATTATTATTGAGCCCCATGATCCTTGATTTGAGGAAGAGCATGCCTATATAAAGCTAAGGAGATCATTTGGCTTGTGCATCTTTTGAGGATTGAATATCTTAAGATCTGATCTATTGGGTTCTCGGTTTAAAAAGCTTGATCTATAGAAGAGAAGTTGAAAGCGAATCTGTGAAGGGTGATTTCTTGAGCGCAAGATCAGATCTGAGTATCTGACTGTATTTTGGCCCTAATCAGAGGTGCGCAGGTGATCAACAGTGGCAGTGCGTGGGTACGCAGAGGCAACAAAGGGTCAGTGCGTGGGTACGCAGAAGAGGCGAAGGTGCAGCGCGTGGGTACGCAGAGTCGACAAAGGTGAAGTGCGTGGGTACGCAGCGCGTCAGTGCTTCAGGTGCGTGCTTGCTGTTTAAGTACGCGACGCGACAGTGTTTTTGGGTGCGTACCTACGGTGACAGTACGCGGCGCGTTAGTTCTTCTGGGTGCGTGCCTACCTTGCAGTACGTGGCACGATAGTACATTTGAGTGCGTACTGTACGCAGATCAGTGAAAGGAGCATTGCGTGGACACGCAGTACAGGAGAAGGAACTCTGCGGGTATACGCAGAGAGGCAGAGGGTGCAGTGCGTAGCAACGTAGGCCAGTAATAAGAAAACCTGCGTATCTGTGTTAAGATCTTCTATTGGTTGAATTTTTCTGTTGATAAGGTGTTCTGGGTTCTGTTCTGTTATTATTGATCTAGTTATTATAGCTGACTGTATAAATTACATGTACTTGATAATCATTTGATGTATATGAATCCAGTTTGAAAATTTATGAAAAGTGGTCCTTGAAAAGAAGTAGGGGGTTGTAGCTCCTTCCAGGAGAGACTGGAAAACGAGAGAGAGTTGTAGCTCTCTGCAGGTTGCAGCATGCGTACTGGTAAAGGACTGCACCAGTACAAGACCATTGTAAAAGGAGTTTCTAATTTGAAAGAAGATAGAGACATATTGCAGCAGGTGGTTTTCACCCACATTGGGTTTCCACCTTATATCTGGTGTTCTTTGATGTGACTGTCTGATTTTTCTTGTTCATGCTCATTATTTATTGTATTGGTATGCAAAAATAATTCAAAGTATAAATAAGAAAGATTTGGTAAA